>VZTH01008290.1:423544-458783 GCA_013397815.1 Aleadryas rufinucha | reverse complement strand
TTTTTTTATTTTTGGTTTTTTGTGTTTGTTTTTTTTTTTTTTTTTTTTTTTTCCTATTCATTAAAATGTATTATTTAATGTTTTAGCTGTCATATGCTATCATCTACGAGACCCAGTCATGAGTCCTATTATGATAGGTTATGGCTATGTTCTATTGACTTTATATAGTTTGTAATCCATAGGCAGTGTAAAATAGCAATGATTAAAAACTGTTCAAATACCAGGCTGTTTGCAGTAACAGCAGTTGTGCAGATTTTTAGAAAATGTAGTCCATAATTATTGCAAATTTACTTTTGCTGGTTCTGAATTTTGAACCCTTGTTATGTTTTTTGCCAAAATAGCCCATAGTTGTTAACTGATCAGTGGCTTGGTAGGAAGCAGTTGTATTGGGAACATGAGGAAATAAGGATATGGCATTGATCAGAGATTGCGTGTCTGTGAGGGATCGTGTGGCAAGAGCATGTACTGCACTAGAAAATGCTAATAGACAGACTATGGCATTCCCCCATCCCATTAAGCCTGAGGGAGTGTCAAGGTTTACCATATGGCTCTCCATGTGCACAATTTTTGTCAAATTCACTCTTCTCACTCAGCTTTTTGTCCTATTTTTTTCTTGCCCTTTTTTTTTTTGTTTGCCTTTTTTTTTGGTGTTTTTTTTTTGTTTGTTTGTTTTTGTTTTTTTTTTTTGTTTGTTTTGTTTTCTTTTTTGTTTGTTTGTTTGGTTTTTTTTGTTTTTGTTTTTTTTTGTTTTGCCCTACCACCACCTTTCATTCTTTATCCCTTTGGAAGAGAAATCTTAATTTTCAGCTAGGGATGCTTTTCTCCTTTCTATTTCTGCCTGCCCACAGATGCTAATAACAGCTCCTTCTTAGTCTCTATAGCAATCAGGCAGCAGAAGCACTCAGCACTAAAAAACAGGCAAATCTTGGTAGCTGCCTCCAATTTTTCCTTTTTCTTTTTTCTGCAGCAGCTTCCACCTGCTTTCACCTCTGCAGAAATCTGTGAATGTGCTGATATTCATCCAATGGGATGGACCAAGAAGAAGGAAACAGCAGTGTATGGATCAGTTTCCTAAAGTACTAAACCGGATTAAAAATTAGTGTATTTTACCACATTTTATGAAACTAATGAAGCATCTCAAATGTACATAAATATTCTGCTTCTGCTCAGTGTAGCTAAAATGTCTGGTGAAAGTGTTACAGGCAAGAAGGTTGACCTCTTTTCATATTAAACATAGAATAGTGGAATTGTGAATAAAGTGCTTCCCTACGTATTTTGAGTGAAAATACAATAAATATTCTAATTTTTAGGGGAACAAATTCTCAGACTGAGAGAAGACAAAAATATTTAATTTTCTATGCAGGAATGTCTGTGTAATATTCCAGACAAAAGGTGAATAAGTAGAGTTTGCCTCTATTGCAAAGACAAGTTTTGGGTACTGTATGCTGTGCAGGAAAATCAAATAAGACGTTCTGTCAGGAAGATAAAAAATAAATAGCATTAGTTCTCTAGGCTGATTCTGAGCTATCAGAAATATGTCCAGTCTAACATAGATGGCATTTAGTTATAGCACAGATGAATATTTATTAATATTCTTCAGAGACTGAAAGGATGGCTTTTGTTTTACCAGACACTTGAAGACATGATATTCAAAATGTTTCCTTTGTTTGGTGTCAAAAAGTATTATGATCATTTTGGAAAACAGCATACAAACAAAGCTACCAGGGAATGTACTGTACTGACAGGCTTTGAGTTAGAAGATTAGTTTCGAATGAACAAAACTTCAAGTAATTTGCAAGGTCTTTCAGTCAAATGTAGGACAGATGTTTTCTAAATAGTGTAATACAAAACATAATATGAGGCTTTAAAGATTTTTCAATAAGGTCAGAGAAAAACCTATTTTGAGGGCAATTGGCAGGTGACAACAAGTAAAGTATAAATTAAATCTCAAAGCTGCTTTTCAAGACAAAAATGAGTGTGATTTAGATTTGGTAATGAATGGACAGCGTCAACGAAGCAGTTTAATTAAAAAGCAGCAGCAATTGTGCATTTTTATAAGCAAGAGAGAGTGCAACTTAAATTGCTCCTTCACAGTGTCTTTGTTGAATTTGTCAAGAGATGCCAGAATAGGACAGATTGTCCTTTATGAATGATACCCACACTGGCATGACCTATTTGTGGGAACATGGGGGACCATCTGTATAAAGGTACCAGCATATTTTATGCCCTCTTTTATAGGAATGACATATCCATAGAAAGATGATCCTGTTTGCATCTACACCTGGAGAGTCATTTGCTGTACAGAAGCTCATGTTCAGTGCAACAGAGGCAATGAGTGAAGCAGATTTCTGTCAGAATTCTAGGTGTGAGATACTAGCAAACAGTGCAGGTGATGCTGCACTGACTGCACCAGCCTGGTTTAAGTGAGGTGGTTTTCTAGCAGAGAGAAGGCCTCAGAGTACTGCCCGTGCAGTTGATAGTGCAGTGATAGCTTCTTTCCACCTGATTTATCCCACTGTGCCTTCCAAGCACAGTGTAAGGGTCAGCAAAGGGTCTGAGCACAGGAT
This sequence comes from Aleadryas rufinucha, assembly GCA_013397815.1. Taxonomy (NCBI): domain Eukaryota; kingdom Metazoa; phylum Chordata; class Aves; order Passeriformes; genus Aleadryas; species Aleadryas rufinucha. The sequence goes on along the minus strand of VZTH01008290.1, from coordinate 456,216 downwards.
AAACAGGCTGTCTGTACTCTGCAGTTCAAAAGCATAGGGCTGTAGTCTCTGTTGAATCAGAGCTAGCTGGTGCCAGTACAGAAAATTAACTGGCTTTGCTAGCAAATGCAGAAGAGAGATGTTATACGAGCAATGTCAAAAGCAAAATTGACAAAACAATGATAAAAAAGCCCTTGAAAAATGCCAGCAGGGCATGACCAGGATGAAATATACAGTAGGAAGGAAAAAATTGTTTCTTTAAGTCACATGAGTTGTGCACCTGAGTCTCAGAGTTCATTTAATGGGAAAGTAACTTTCTGTTTGATAAAAATGCAAAGAATAAGTAGAAAGCATGAACTGGCTGGTGAATGATGTACTTTGCTAGGCTTCAGCAGTAAAGCCTGAAAACTGCAACCTTTGTGTATTCTAATAACCCATTCATTTCCATGCTGCATTCTTCTGGCTACCAAATGTTGACACCTAAAAATGTGCGTCACTGCTGGGCTCTAACTCAGCAGCAGTCAGAAGAGAAAAGATGGCAGGTAACAATACAGAGGGAGGATACTTGCAGGGAGTGACTTTGCTGTCACAGGGGAGATGACAGAAAATTTGGCAGTTGAAAAGAACGACCACTTGATTTTCTTCTTCATTTCAGGAGAAACAAAGCCCAAAATTCTCAATAGGATGAAGCTTGTCATTCTGTTCCCGTAAACACACAGGGAAACACGCAAATAAGAAAGGTAACATCCCAGTATATTAAGTCTGTAAGAACATACTAATAATACTACTTTTAGCATATATATATATGTATGGAAGTTGTATTGATCATGCCACAGCTTGGCATTCAAAGTCAGCAGATCTGGAACAGCATCCTTAGCATTTTTCTCATCCCATGCCTCATGATTAATATTCAGTAATATTTCTTATGGAAACTACTTAGCTCTTGTCACTCTTTATAACACTCATTGTTTACAAGCTATTAGAAGAGCTATTAAGAGCTACTCTTGTGTGTCCATGATCCCAAGCCACAGTTATGTGTGTGTATGGATTGTTTCTCTAGATGTGCACTTGCAGAGCCAGTACAGAATACAGAGCGAGATGGACAGGTGGTTGCATGATTAATCTCTTAACTTGTTGCAAAACCATACTGCTTCACACTTTGATCTTCTTGATTGTTAGGATCTGATTATTAAAAGATGCCTCTGCCCAAATTAAGGTGCAAATGAGACCATATGCCAAAATCAATAGTACAGATTTTATTTAAGAGTAAATGAGAGAGAGAGAGAGAGAGAGATTTAGTAGAAAGATAGTTACCACCCTTAACCATAGGTTCCCGTGGTGTCTTGCTGGCTCTTCTTTTTCTGGTCTCTTTGATGGTGAGGGTCTCCAAGTAGTCTTCTGGAGGTACCACTTTTATACAGGCCTGGCATCTTCCTGTTGTTGCCGTCTGCGCTTGTCATAAGTTCCCTCAGTCGATTTTTGTCTAATGTGCACATTCCAAACCTTCACCTTCATTTAGGCCCAGAATTAATGCCTTCCTGTTTGCCATCTGGGCCTGTTGTGGTGGCTTAATTTATGGGAACTTCCTTCTCTGACGATGTTTTGAGACATTCTTCCAGTCCTGATAATGGCTTAATAATCTGTCTCTGGATATAGCAATCTTTAGAAGCTTCAGAGAGGAACCAGAAAATTTATAATGTTCAGCACTTACTTTCCCGCTATAATTTTTATTGATCTTTAATTATTATTACATTTAATAATATTTGTTTTAGGCTGTGGCTTCCAAGCTTGTTTATTGTGATCCTTTTTCTCCCTGTATTTCTATTTGCAACTAGAAATATAGATCAGTGAACAAGTAGTAGAATTTGAGATATAATGTTTTCATCTCTCAATTTGAATTTGTAAGATTTCTAGAATGATTTGTTGTCGTTAATTGTTCCTGTTCAATTTACAATGTTGTTAAATGAGCAAAAATCTCCTGTTTTGATAATATCCTTCAGCAATATGTTCTATCTGGGGAAAAAAAATCCAACAAAACAAACTAACAAAAACCCCCACCCTTGATTGTAAGTTTGAAACTGATGTTCTTTCTCTCAGTGTGCATTTCTGAATTGTAAATCAGGGAGAACAGAAACTCCCAGTCTTCTCACTTTGTTCTAGTCAATATTAATGCTTGTTTTTATTATGCATTCATGTATTTTTCCTTTCTTGGAGGGAATGAAGTGCAGTGCTGTATATTTTAAGGAATCTTTTGTGTCTTTTCATATTCCTCTCACTCCTCTTTGACTTCCTGCACTTTTTTTTTCTCGCCTCCTTGTTAATACTCAAAGCTTTTGACTGTTGAATTGGGCAACTTGATATTTCTATCTTAAAGATTAGCATATGGTTTTCAACTGGGTTATAACTAATATTTTCTTTTTTTAGAAGCTCACCCGAAGATAAATTTATTTGAGTCAGTCTGAAGCCAATCCTATTCCAGATTTTTGAAGGAATCTACTATTTTTTTTCTGGACATTTTAGTACAAGTGTAAAATTAAATGAGTAAAAGGAGTTAGAGGACTCTCACAAAGTCCATCAAGTATTACGACTAACTGTACTCATGCACAATTTAATTACAGGGTTCCATATTTTTCCTCCTGGCTTTTGCTCTAGTATATTTTAAATAATTTTTTACAAAATGGAATTTTTTCTAAGGAAGGCCTGCTCTCTTGGGCATATGGGACAACCTTTGGACAATTAAAGATTACTTTCTATGCCAAGGCCAAAGAAGATCAAGACTAGGATTCAAATGAGTATCCTAGCCACAGGACTTCCATAAAGTGAGGGACAGAAAAAGGAACAGGAAAGAAAGGTAAGCTAGAAAAGGCTGTCACCTGAATATTCCTTCATTACTTACTATAAAATTTGAATTTTCTTAGAAACAAAATTAAATCACTTATTCTAACTCTTCTCAATATTTGTTCTCAGTTGAAAATGTTTGGATTTGGCATAACTTCCAACTCATTTTTCAGCAAAATTATTAACCAAAATATGTTTTGTCAGTCAATTCTAGGTTGATGTAAAGTGCCTAATGTGTGTGTATTCACATGTAAGTATGCTTAAATAAAAGCTGGGAGCTTTTCACAAGTTTAACACAACTTGCATATTTTATCATTAATTCATGACAGAAGTAATCAAATGTCCCTGTAGATATATAGGGGAGATACCTGCATATCCTTTTTCTGTGTCATACTCGTGTGTCAGATTCAGTACGCCACAAAAATTGTTCAGATAGGGCTGCAATATTTTCTTTATAGCAAGAAAACAAATGAATGGTTTCGAGTACAGTTGAAAGAACAAGCGTGGTGTTGTGTTGCTTTATGATCTGTGCTCGGAGTGTGTGTAATACATTCTTGACCTTTCAAGGAACGGTGTTCTACTTTCAAATGTAGTTTCTTTTTTTGTGAGTCTACGTATCTGTGGGTCGAGGAGGACAGCGATGGAGCTCTGTACTAAATTGACCAGCACACAATGCCACTGTCTCTGCAATTGAATCAGTGTCGTTCAACATATCCCTTGTGCTAAAATAGCTGAGGAGTGTGTTTTCCTTCACGTCATAGAAAGCTGGATTTCCACAGGGAAAAGTTTGTTATATCTGTTCTTTTTCCAAGTGTATGTCATCATCTCAGTGAATATTAAATCATGCAAGTAACCAATTTCATTGGACAACTAGTTCTGTTTGTAAAACAGACTCCCATCAAAACCAGTTTCTCTATGGATAGGAAAATATCAAAATACAAGATTATATTGGAACAGTTTTGCATATAGAAATACAAGACAGTGGAATGATGATAGTGAGTGCTAAAGAAATAATTGACAGTCTTCAGAGAGAAATAAGAGAGGGTCACTACTTTGGTATCTACTGCTGCTGCCTTGGCTCATCAGCAAGTGAGTATTAATGTTCAGATACTGCTTAGGTGTTTTCTTGTCAGTCTATGGGGTATGTCAAATGATAATTTGGAAAAAAACCCTCAGACTAGTTCCTTGGATGTACAAGTTAAGAATTTGAGGGAACTTCTCAATAAGAACTGGAGGAAACAGTTATTCTGGTGAGTAAAACACAGCTCTTGAAGTTGAAAGATTGTTTTCTTTTTCCTTATTCAGCAGAACTGGAAGATTTTTGTTTCTGATGTTGAATTACTTTAAGTGATGGAAGCTCATTTCCTTTAGGTAAACATTGGAAAAGTTGGTCAGATAAGCTTTTGTTATTTGCCTTAGTGCAAAGCATGATTTATATAAGAAAGGCTGGTGGGGGCTTTAAGTGTGTGATGATTTGTTCTCCTTAAATACCCATGAAGTTGCAAGTGAGAATATTGATTGTGGTATTGATCAGCTCAGTGATGTTGATGAGACATCACTATATTAATTATAATGTCCTACATTTACTGAATAACTGTTCATTTCTCTTTCTCACAGCTATGCAATGTAGATGACTAAGAGTGTGTTTTATTTTGTGGTGTTCTTGTCCAGGTGTAATCATAACAATAAGAAAAAATGAGAAATTGTGAATCCTCATCCAGTAACCTTCTCAGAGAGAAGTTGTTCTGGTTTTCTTTCCCCCCGTAAAGTTCAAATGCACTTTTCTTCGTAGCCAATGAAAGGCAAGGAAACAGAGACCAAGAAGAAATGGAGGTTTTATTTCCCTTATTCTCGTTTTTTCAAATAATTGTAATCATTATTATTATTCTGTGTCCCTCTTTGTTCCATAGGGTGCTTTAATAGCCTGGCATACAAAAGAAAAGAGAAAAAAGCTTCAATATCTTGAAAATGGAGTAAGTGGCTGAATTAAAACTAGGAGTTGTCAGAGGGGAAGAAAGGTATCTTCTGAAACATTTTAAAATCTCATGTAGAAATACACTATGCTCTGAATGTCAGTTTCATTTTGGCTGTTTCAATGGCTCCAACACTTGAAAAAAATCAGGATTCCTATCACGTCGTAGGACTATTTCTCACTGTTTACTTTTAAGTTCACTTGTCCCAGTGTGTCCAGCTGAATCATTCAAATTTGTGTTGAAGCCTACTGGACAAGTGACAGGAAGTTTATGAGCCTAGAGGAGACTTGTACTAGAAATAAGATAGGCAGTGTGAGCAGCTCACTGTATCTTCAGGTCACATTATTTATTGATTTTACTTTAAATGTTGTTCCATAGAAATAACTTTACAAGGTTCACAACAGATTTTCTTAGGGCTTGAATAGACATCAGTATGATAAAAATAAAATGATACAATAGCAGTGTGCCATCACTCTGCAAAGTTATCACTATCAACAAACCTTTTTAAAGAAACTTCAGTGTTTCAGTCTTTGAAAACCAGACAGGGGATTAATTACTGCTTTTATTCCTACTTAGGAGAAAGACAGAGTACCATCAAACAGAAAAAAGCAGCTGGGGAGATGGAAAGCTAAAACTGGTTTACTTTGTTACTGTTAGACCAAGTACTGCACCTTTTTTTTTAAACTTTTTCCACTTTTTTAAGTTGCAAGTGCTCTGTTGAAGATATGGAGACACTGAGCATGGATGCGACCTTCCACAGACGCTGAGATCTCTGAGGGGCAGTTGCTGGTGAATCTTGTGGGAGCCACTTAGAAGATGTCATTTCCAACCTTTCATCCTTGCCCTTTGTGGAAGTTAGCTTGTGTGTAGTAAAGCTGTAGTAGAGGGCACAGAAGTGGATGTTTGCCTCTACCTTGCTGCTTTTTCGTGTGGCTCAGTAAGGACACTGGCCTTTGAACTGGAAAGGCTGAAGCATAGAATGGTCTTTTTTACCATCTCTGGCATGTCAAGCAAACAAATGAAAATTACAAAGATGGAGAACTACTAGTTTTTGAATGCTTGTGGTTGTGGGCTTCAGGGTTAAGAGTCAATGCCTCTGAGTGTCATAAACTGTACTATTAATTAATTCTCTGGTTTGAAGTTGACAGCTGCACTGGGTCCTCTCCTGATATGATATCAGATAGGCTAGAGAGTATTGCCATCTCCCATTGTCATGGATTTAGGTTGATAGGAAAAATATAGGCACTGATACAAGGCCAGTAAGTAAAAGAAATCTTCCTGAGCTGCTTTCTTGATGTTCAACTCTAGAAATGAATGTAGTGAAGTTGTACCACCTTATGCTTGGAATAGTGATAGACTAGTAAAAAGATTAAATTTCCCTTCATGTCAGTCCAGAGAGGAGTAATCTGACTCAGGACTTTTCACACACAGATCTGCACCAAACCAACCCTTGTTTGTAAATCAGTAGCATAACAATAGGCCTAAGTGTTGATATGGCACTGGTACGCCTTGCTATAAATTATTTCTTCTTGCGTGGCTATCCAATGTTCTCTCAGCATGAATTGTGAAATGCCTTGTTAGGGGCCTGGTGGGAAATGGGATTTTCTTAATTTTGTTTGCTTTTTTGTTTGGTTGGTTTTGACTCTTTGTAATTTTCTTGTATTGGGAAAGAGACAAAAAAAAAAAGATTGCCAAATAAATATTTCCTGCTTGCCGGCTGAAAAAATCATAGAGCATTGATACAGCATATTGCTGTCCAAACTGTGATGAGAAATTGAGAGTTGTAGTGGTAATCTTAGAACTGAGGAAAATTCTTGTTTGAATCTGTCCTTAGCAAGCTGCATACATTATACATTCAAATATATGTATATACATGAACATATAATTGAGATGGATGTACAGGTGGTATGCTGCAAGAGAGAGTCAGAAAAAGAGATTAAGGTTAAATGTGTATTTAAAAGTAGGGTTTTAAAAATGCTTGCCTTTCTTAAATTCAAATTCAGATGTTTTGAGGAGCTAAATAGGATTCAGTTGTTTGAGGATTACTTTTTGTATGTCTTGGATTTAAATCACAGGGCATTTCAGATCAGCTACTCTGTTCAAAGCAGCTGCTGTTAAAGGATTTATACATGATATTGCTTCCAGGGTATTAGTATAGCAGGTCTTCTTCTAGCTGAATTTGAAGTGAAATGTAGATTTTTATGTTGTCCTTGTCTAACGTGTATTTTTTTGAGCAATCTTGAGCTGCTGTTTAAAGGTATTAACTGGTTCAAAATCGTTGGCATTGTTTAGAGGATTTTAAATAGAGGAATACAGCGTTGAGCTATGTGAAACCATGCTTTCCATTTAACTGTAGAAGTGTAAAAATAAAGTCTCTAGAGTGAAAGAAGTACTTAGAGTCATTCACTCAGTGATTCAGATTCTAAAGAAACACACAGATGATACTTCAGTGAGGGTAATTTGAGTATCTTGGATTATCATTACATAGCATTTCCCCAACAGGATGAAAAGAACGGAGTATTTATGAGGAGGGAAAAAGAAAAAAGATAAGATTTTGGTTAGCTTTTTGAGCAAAGTCAAAAGAAATGAAATATGCCTACAGTATTTCACCCACAAACAGATGGCCAAACATAACAAATCAATAGTATGTAAATAACAGTGTTAAGAAGATCTGTTGCAATGCATGAAAAATTACCGGTTTCTTGGCTGCTACCTTCGTACATGCTAAACCTCTTCTTCACAGAGTTGGATATATGTTATTTTTTTTCACAGAGACAGATGTAGTGGCTCAAAGTTGCCATCGTCATTTATAAGTCCATTTTTTTTAGAGTGCAATGCAGAATCAAGAGATACCCTTTAGGACTTGTAAAGGTGGTACAAGAAATAGACAGATCTCGAAAGCCTGAAGATGCAGGGAGTGGAAGTGAATGCTGTTCTGTTTTCATGAGGCCTGCGAGTCCCCTGCACCCACAGAAGTCTGTGACAGAGAACTTGTGATGGAAATGCGAAAATTTGAGCAGAGTTGTTGCAGCAGGCAGGCTGTGAAATAGTGAACTTCTGGTTCTGTGGCACGCGATCGTCAGAACACTGGCACAACAGTGCGTCTTCCTGTTTAAATTCACAAGAAAAGCAGTGATCCAGAGTGCATCCTAGTGTGCTGCTCCTGGAAGCACCATTTATTAACTAGCATCAAAAACTACAGTCTTTTTCCAGGTGTGTTGCAAATAGTGTCTCTGGTATTTGAAGACACAATTTGCTACTAGAGTATGCTAAGGGTGTTTGCTCATTCAAATTGCAATAATGGGGGATTTAATTTTAAAAAAGGTCTGTGCAAGTGACTCAACTTGTGACCTCAGGCAATTGATTTAAAATCTCCCTGTGACAATGGCTTGTGTTCTCTGGAATGTGAATGATGATGCTTTACTCCCCTACTCTAGCAAATCATTTTGAGTTCCTTGGATTAGGAACTTTTGTCTGGCCTCAGTTCTGCACAGCATTGTGCAAAGTAGAAGTCTAACATTACAAAATATAGAATGGGCAGAGATTCCAGTTTTAAACTGAGATTCTTCTGCTTATTATTTTAGAAGAATCAGAAAAATGTACTACAATTTTCTGAAATAATTAGATATGATAAAGTATTGATCATTTATAGTCTAAATGATTAGTCATGAATTGAAAGTGCTTAAGCAAATTATTTCTTTAAGAAAACTACCAGTTTCAAAAGATTACTTTTTGTGCTGTTGATCAAAATATGTTTTTTGAATATTCTCTAAAAGAAAATTACAAAAATAGCATATATTTTTGATGTAAAGACTGTTTTCCTTTTTTCCCTATTGTTCTTTGTTACTAATATAATAAGATTTTCTGGAACCTTTAATTATTATTCTTGTTTTTATCAGGATCAAGGAAAGAATTCTCTGGTTTGAGATTTTCTTGAAGTACTACTTGTAATACGTCCTTTCTCAGACCAGAGTAAGATAGCCCAATATCCTTGTATTTCTCCATTTTCAAAATATATTTTCCTGATATTATACATCTTCAAATCATTAGAAATAATGTGTGGCAACATGCCTTTGAGAATTTGCTGTTGAGTATAGCCATGTCCTTTTAAAAATTAATTTTACAGATTTGTTTGCCATTATGTCATTATATCAGTGATGTGGATTATTTCAGGAATATTGTGAACAATGCAAATTCAAACACTTCTGAACTTGAATGTTTAGGAAACAGATGAAAATTAGGTGTTAAGATGTTTAAATATTCTTTATCTTACTCTATTGTTATGTGATGGTGGTTAGGAAAGATGGAAAAGATATTTTTTTAAGAAAAACAAGCGAAGAGGAAAAAAAAAAAATAAAACAGCAAACCAACCAACAATTCCATGCATTTCCACACCTGTTAGCATAGTGATATTTTATTGTATATAATAATAGAATATCCCGATTTGGAAGGGACCCATGAGTTTCATAAAGTTGAACTCCTGGTCTTGCACAAGGACACCCCAAGAGTCACACCATGTGCCTGAGAGCATTGTCCAAACATTTCTTGAACTCTGTCAGGTTGGTGCTGTGACCCCGTCCCTGGGGAGCCTCTTCCAGTGCCCAACCACCCTCTGGGTGAAAAACTTTTTCCTGATATCAAAACTGAACCTCACCTGACTCATGTTCATGTCATTCCCTTGGGTCCTGTCACTGGTCACAGAGTGAAGAGATCAGTGTCTGCCCCTCCTCTTCCCCTCATGAGGATGCTGGAGACCCCCATGATGTCTCCCCTCAGCCTCCTCTTCTCCAGACTGAACAGACCAGGTTACCTCATCTGCTTCTGATATTCTCCTTCTTTAGACATTGTTTAAAGGAAAGTTAAGGCGTTTTAGGTGCTGTAAATCTATTAAGAAGGGAAATATATTTAAAAAGACCCTGGAAAAGTGAACAAGTACTCTGGACAGAGAACAGAAAGAAGGATTATCTCTAAGCATGCAAAAGTGGCTGTTTTCCAAAGAGAATGCTGGTTCCTGAAATTGTAACAAAATGTTCTTCATGTTTCCTTCTTCTCCTCCCCTAGGAATCATATCTTTTATAGAGGTAATGCCTCCTGAAATTCCTGTTGTGTCAGAATTCCCTCTCTGAATTCTAAACCATATTATCTAGTATGGAACCACTATGGAAGGATGTGTGTCAGTAGCCATTAGAAGGTCTAACTGGGTTTCTGATGTAAACAAAAGAGGAATACAATGAATGAAAATGTTGTTCTGGAATAGACCCTGAAGTACACTTTCTAATTTGTCAGCGTTAGTGTTTCAGATTAAAGCGTAAAGTATAAATACATTTTTAATTTTGTCTCACTTTTGATACCATGTATCTTCATTGTTAAATTTGATTCATTTCTTTAGTTCCCTCAGCTCTGTTCTCATTCTGGGTGAGACTTTCCCTTGCCTCCATTCTCCTTTCATACTTTGCCAGCTTTTCATGTAGAGAGCTGAGAATGTGTTACAGATCATTAACATGACTAATCTCAAAGTACTTTTACAATAAACATTGCTAGCTCTAGCAAGATAGACCATTTCCCTCTCTATGTTCTGAAATTATAGAAGTAAGCTCTGAATTCTGTTGCTATTGAATGTTCTCCTGTTGATGCCTCTCCATTTGACTTTCTTGTGTGAAATTTATGTTAACTCTAATATGACCATAGCCTGGTAGCAGAGATTGTTTCATCTGTCAGAATGTTATCACCTGGGTTACATGAGAAAGAGCAAAACTGGTGGTGGGAAAATTGAATTAACAAATTAACAGCATAAACATCAGTTTTGCAATGAAAATAATTGATAATGTTTACATTTAAAGTGCAAAATATAGCAAATACAATGCCAGTCTGGTTACATTAATGTGAAGAGAAACAGAGAAACATTATTGTAATAATAATTTATTACTTGTACAATTTAATAAGGAACATTTTCTGGTGACAAGCTGGTTAATAAGAGCAGGCAGTCAGAACTGAATATGCTCGGGGAGCAAATGATAGTTTTATTCCTATGGGTTTAGTTTCAAATTCTCCTGGTTTTCTGCAAATGGGAAAATGAGAAATCATCCAATGGTAATTGTGAAAAATTTCCCCCTCCTGGTTTTTTTAACCACTTAATCAGTTTCCTATTGCAGGATTCATTTACAGCTTGCTCAGTTTGGAATTAGATGAGCGAGTATTTGGTTTTTTTCTTAACAGACTTGGGCTTCTGGATTTTTTTCTTGCAATTCTGACTTTCTGTATTAATGTTTTTCCATTCCCCCTCCTTTTTTTTAGCTTTGTGAAAGTCAAAAATCTATCCTTGTTGCATGGTATGCACTATTAATAAATTTCCCATTTACTCCTGCTCCCCTTTTTGGTGTCTCAGCACATGATTCCTCATGAGTATCTTCTGTCATATGGAAATACCCATACTAATTAACAGCTGACCTCAGGAAAACATGGCTTAGCATCAAACTCTACATGTTAATGGAAAGGAATTTATGGTGTTCTACTACCAACGAACACCATTGGAGAGTGCAAAAATGCCATAGGACAATATCGGTGCTGAACTTGCTAGAAACAGTTGCCAGAATCGTCTATAAGATGTTTAATTTTTCAAATGAGTTGATATTTGGACTCTTTACTTAGAAGCTGGTTTCATGTTTTCCTGGAAGGACTCAGTTTTCAGCTGTTAGCAGTTTTTATCCAGCTGAATTACAATTACACGAAAAATGTGAGTGGTGCATTCCAAGCATAAAATGATACATCTTTTGCTCAGAGGATTTGTGTTCCATATCACTGAACCAGTAGAGTTATGCCAGGCTGTGCCATCTGAAGTTTTGGACCTCAGCAGCACACGAAATTCTGTTTTCAAGGACCATTACTCAAATAGAATAACCCAATCACACTACAGGCCAAATATCTGCTGCGCCGAACTTTGGTACAGGAACTCCCCTTCTCCAATTGTTGTGATGCAAAACGAAAGTACAGGTGAGTAAGTAGCATAAAACTTATATGATATTTCATTTTTCTCTCTTCTAGAAGTTCTTTGAGGTCCTGTGAAGTACGATGTGACTTTCAAAATGGAGAATGATTTGTTTATTTGAATTGCCTCTGTTAAAATTTCTAATTTTAATGGCAGCTGTTAGGACATTGATTTTAAATGTACTGAGGGCTAGATTTGGGCCAGAACTTAAACACTGACATGTAAGCAGCCAGAAACCTCTGGCTCCCTATTGCCTGAACTGTGATAGCTGCATATGTCAGATTGTGTAGCAGAATTATTTCTAAAATTGCATAATTTCTGTTAGTAATAGTACCAGAAAACAATACATAGGTGAGGAAATGGAAAAAGACTTACAGCAAAGTTGAAATAGAGGCTTTAGGAACTGTATTTGGCCTTGACAAGTCAAAATAAAGCAGAAAGATTTCCTCAGTTTCAATTTATATTTCATTAGCACATCCATAGCAGCAATAAGAGTGATAACAAGGTACAATTTTGATGACTTAGCATTCACACAGATGCCATTAAGAAAATATTTTGTTGATATAAAAGATTTTCTGGGGCTTTACAGTGAAAGAAACGTGTTACACTTGATAGTGATGAAGGCTGAAAGTATAGTGTAAGTAAATTCTACTCCATTGTATCTGTGGGTAAAAATAGATTGGAATATAAAGGATTATTATATATTCTATATATTTTGAATGTATATCGTTACCAATATACATTCAAAGGGTTGGGGATGACCTAAAATCCCAGTTTCAGGGATGACCTAAGACCCTGATGTTTCTGGAACAGAGGGTTACTGATGGTAGTTGTTTCTATTCTCAGGGAGAGCTCAGGTGGCCGCTTGTACTCAAAGCCTTCCTTTCCCATCTACTCCGACAATATTGATGCCTTGCTCAAGAAACTCCTTGTTGCAGGTGTTCAGCCTCTGAGCCCAAGTCATTCACAGCCTCATGCCAGGCCACACTGCTGCAACTGCAACTTTGAAATTTAATTAAAGCTAATCCACGGAGTTACAATCTGCCTGGCTTTGAGCATTTACAGAAAAGCAACCAAATATGTTGAACCTAGGAGAAAAGACCTTTCTTTGAGACTGCATGAGAAAGAGTGCATTTTCCTCATGAATTATATTGGGAAAGAGATGTTTTTAAGATCATTAGAATAATATTAAATTGATAAGGTGTTGACAAATAGCTTTTCTTTATGTATTTAAGACGAAATAATGGGAGGTATCTGAGATAAATTTCATTTTAATGTAGCCTTTGTTTAACTCAAAGTGTGTAGTGGATGTTTTTTTAGCTGTGTTACCTAAATGAGTGGTTCAGAATGTGCTGAATGTTGTAATCTCACTTTAAATCCGTCTGACACTCTGATAACTTAGCCTAGGGTGTCAGGATGGTAAGGAGTGAAAATATAAAATGGGCATTTTTAGGGGAATTTAGCCAAAGTGGCAATATACTGGGATGGAGTGAGTTGTCCATGTGTATCTCCTATCTTGCTTACTCTCTTCCCGAGCTGTCAGCTGGTTAAAGCACAAAATGAGAATATAGTTCCCTGAGACCACAATGACAGTTTAAATAGTACCTTTCCCTGACCATATCTTCTATTGCCAAGTCCCTGAAAATTGCCTGCGAGGGTGTGAAGTGCATCAAATCAGATCAGGGAACTGATTTAGATTAAAAATAAAGCCGCCTTCTCCTCACCTTTATTCTTTTATCCCATTTCATTCCCTGGCCCGGGCTGACAGCTGTGCCGGCGGCTGGGTTAGCGCAGCACGGAGCAGAGGAGGAGCAGCGACGAGGGGCAGGAGGTGGCTGCTGCTCGTCAGAATTAGTATTGAACACCTCTTCTCATTGAACTGTGGCCTGTGTGCTGGCATTCTGGATGTCTGAGGTCAGGACTGCCAGCAGAAGAGGGAGGAAAGTTTCTGGAGACTTTAATATCTATGCAGGTGCAATTAGTAAGGAATTGGGACTGGTCACATGAAGCACCTTGGGAAAGTGTCTGAAACCTTTTGTATGAAACTATTTTAAACTAACCCTCTAGGAAATTAAAAACTTGTTTGAAGTGGATGCAGGAAGTAGCGCTGAATTAGGACTGAATTTTCCAATCTTTTGTTTCCCAACTAATTAGGAGTTATAAAGTACCTTCTCTTGTTGCAAGAGCCCCTCAAGAATACACAAAAGTAGATCTCCAGGGAGTTAAAACTTCCGCTGTTTTTCAAGTGACTCTTTTCCCGCAGCAGGGTGCAACACTTTTTGATCTGATCAAGTTGGCCAAATAATTTACAATTTTATATCACTACTAATGCATTTTGACAGTACCTTGTGCCATTTTATAATTTACTTCTAATAAATTAATGTGGTCTTCTCAATTTGGGAATCATCCATAAACCTATTACTCACAATTTCAAAAGTATTAAAAGCTATCTGATAGCTCAGGTAGGATATTTTAAGATCAATTCAGATAGTGCGCTATGAATTATTTTTTTGAATGCTACTTACTATAAGTTGTTATAAATGGCTGTTGGAAATTAGTATGAACATGGATTTTTCCTTCCCTAGTCTTTCACCACTGTTGCAATCTGTGGTCCGAATTATTTGTATAAAAACAATTTATCTGTAAATTGGGATACTTATATTTGTACGTGTGTTTATATGTAAACACACATGCAAGCTATATACAAATATATACACACACATTTCATTATTATACTATTATCTGTGAGTGCAAAAGGCATATTTCAGATTAATTTTTGAACTGCATAAGTCTGAAAAATTTTGAAAGAAACAGTACCATATTTGTTAGCTTGTATCTGTTGCACTTTGTTTCTAGTATTCCATTAAACACTTAACTTGCCTACTCATTGATCCCATGTATTTATGCAGAGCTGTGCTCACTTTCAAATTCGATTTCCTCAGGGAGAATACAAATATTTTTAATTTTGTTTTGTGAGCCATATGCTCAAGAGCCGCTACTAGTTTGCTGTTTCAACTTTCTTTGCCTTTTTCTGCCTTTAAAACATTCCAGACATTCAGCAGTACAGTCTAAATAGGGCGCTGTAAACATGCCACTAAAAAAAGTTTCTTGTGCAATGTAATTTTATTTTGAACTCAACTTTTTTTTTTTTTTATCCTAATATCCCCTGTTGCTCAGTTCTTCTCTGAAAAGCCATCCCACTTTCTGTTTATTTTGTGAGTCAGCTTTTATAAATGTATTGCTACTCATATCTTTTATCTTAGCTCTAACATTGTGGGTTTGCTACAGGACTACTTTAGGGTGGTTTTTATTTGTATTTTTAATGTGTTTCTGTCCACCAGACCATAGTAAATGTGTCTTCATTGAATGATGGCTATTCTTTTTTCTTTATGAAATATTAAATTTGTCTCTCTCTTGTGGTGATCTACCCATTTTCATGACTCATCCCTGTTCTTCTGTTTGGTCTTTACAAGGAAGTGGAGCCTCCAGGGATCAGAGGAAGAGCAAGTGAGACCCTAGGAGCAAATGGGCAGGAGAGGCCAGTAGCTAAAGTGCTGCAGTCAGACTGGATGACAATTTAAGCCTGCTGGCAGTGGGGGAAGGCTATGATGTCTGCTCCAGGGAAAACAGCAAGGAGGCAAAAGTGGCCTCATTTCATAAAAGTGACAAAAGGTGTAACTAAACCTACGCAAGAAGAAAGGAGAAGAGACAGAATCTGGCTTTATCTTGAATGTATCTGTCCTGAGAGCTGTGTGTGTTAAATTTCTGCTTGGGAAATAACCAAAATTACTTAATTGCATCATTAAATTTTGCCATCTGCAGATTTTAATCGATGCTTGATTATTAGAGTGAGATGTCCTGTGAACATTTTGAGTAGTAAATTGAAAACTTGAAGCACAGTTGCAATTCCAGTGATGTGGATCCTTTGCGGGATGGAGCTATAACATATTTGGATGCCATCTAAAAACTGTATTCCCTCCTTTGCTTCATAATGATGTTTCTGAAACCAATGGATTTCCTTTATCAGATTTTGAGGATTCTAATCTGAAACACTTGTGTAGATCACATTTCCTTTCTGTTGAAGTGCTTTCCTGGCCTACAAACTTGAGATACAGGGTGAATGGTCTTCATTTCTTACAAAGACCAAAGAGCTAGTTACTATCTTGTAGGAATTTTTTACCAGGTTCTAGCTGTGGCAACATAATTCCAAACAATGCTCTGCTCTGCCTTATCATTAGTTTTGGCATCTTTCTCACTGCAATCTCTCTCTCTTCCCCCACCCCTATTACTTGGTACATTAAACCTTCAAAATGTTTCATTTATATTATTATTCTCAAGATTAATCTCAAACTTCCATGATATGTTGCTTATCTGTAAAGGTCGATACTTATTTGACATATCTTGGCAAGCATTTTTTGCAGCATGAGGTAGGGGAAAGGGATATCAAAATTCTCTGTCTTTGCATTACAGAGACCCCGTGGAGGAGCTGCATCAAATTTTTCACATTATTTATGACTGAAGCAAAAGTAACTTTCTGATTGTCCTCATTTTTGTGATTTGTCCCCTACTCAATGTCATGCCAGCTTCCCTCTAGAAGAAAGGTTTTGGGATCATTAGTCAGATGGAAGATCACATACCTTTGTGTAATTATTTGAGATGGTTAGATACCATCTAACCATCTAAGTAATTCAGTCGTACACTTTGAGCTCATTTAAATATAAAGTGCACTAAAAATCACTACCCACTGCTGCACCAAAAAAATCACCACCTACATTTTAGCTGCTGCTATTGTGAACTCCTGGGATCACTTTGTGTTAAATTTAACTTTGAAATTGCTAACTTCTTTATACCCTTTCTAATGCAGAGTCTTTTCTCCTTTGATTATGATATTTTTTCTTTCTAAAATGAGGTTGTATCGAGGTGGGGGTTTGTCTCTTTTTTGCAAGTAACACAATAAGACAAGAGAAAATGGCCTCAAGTTGTACCGGGGGAGGCTTAGATTGGATATTAGGTAAAATTTCTTCACCATAAGGGTTTTCAAGCATTGGAACAGGCTATGCAGGGAAAGTGGTTGAGTCATCATCTCTGGAGATGTTTAAAAGTGCTGTAGGTGTGGCGCTTATGGACATGGTTCAGTAATGAACTTGGCAGTGATGGGTTTAACTTGATGACCTGAAAGGTCTTTTCCAACCTAAATGATTCCATGATTCTCTAAAAACTTTCTCTGCAGTGTAGGAGAATGGCAGACTTTGTGGCTGCTGGTCAGTGGGTGGTAAATTCTATGCCTGAATAATATTGAAGCAGCTGAGGAATATACCCCATTGTCTAGAACAAAGATTTAATTCCTAATCTTAGTCTGAAGAAAAATATAATATAGTCCATGAAAAGTTTAATGTCTATTTCTGTTAATGCTAAAGGAGGAAAAGTCAAAACAGTGCAGTGTGCAACCCCTATAACCAAGTCTTTTTTAAGAATGCAGGGGTACAACCAAATAAGTAAATTATTAAGTATCCATAATAAAGAATTACTGATGATGTGATTTATTTTTTTCCCCTTGAGTTGTTCCTCTGTTTCTTGGGATGTATGGCCAACTTCTCTACTTTTTTTTTGTGTCAGGTAAGTGTCTTTATCTTTTTCTTCCTAGGTTCATAGTTATTTTAAGTATCCTTCTACTTCTATGACTTGGAAAACAATGATGCTTTGTTAAACTTTGCCTTTTAATTGGAACCATTATTACTCTCCTATGTTGTGCTCTATTACCAAGTTTTCTAAGCACTTACTGGCTCTGTACTAAACACTTTGGAGGCTTAGTAAACACAGAAATGATAATTATATTATAGCTGAAATTACAGCTGGGGCCATGAACAGGAAATCCATGCCTAAGTGCATTTTCATCCTTGTATAAAGAAAATGAGTTTTGGGGAATTGATTCTTTACATAATATTGTATCATGAAAGTAAGTTATTTGGTGAAATATTTTCAGGTAATTGTTATGCCCACTTAAAACATACTGAAAACATGAGATCAGTGTTATCTTAAACAAAAAGGGTTGTGTAATGAAAGTCATCTTTTGCTGAAGAAATCTGGAAGCTGAGCAGGAATGTTCTAAAACAAGACAAAAGTGAGAGTGACACTAAGAGTGACATAGAAAACTATTTGTTTTAAATCATATAGTCAAATAATTACATAATTGAAGTGAAAAACAAAAATTTCATTAAAATAACTAGGGACATTCATTTAAATCTTAGAGGTGATATTAAAGGATAATAAATTCAGACCAAATATGGAGAATATGGTCCAGAGACTGATCAGTGCTGTCACCACTCATATGAAAGGGCACTCTGTGCTGGCCTAGTGCACCATGACCCTTGGACCTGCTCCATTTGACTCTTTCCATGCATCCTTATTGATCTTTTTCTAATGGCCTCAAATTCACCATGTTTTTCCCTTTCATATACAGCTGTAGGATTGGTTATGCATGGGGTAAAGTTTTAGAACCTGATTTTCATTTTTCAAAGGTACAGAGGAGGTCACAGATTCTTTTGAATTCAATAGGCTGTGTAGACTCCCGGCCCCTCAGCAAATCAAAATCTTAGTGATCCTCACCTCCTTTGTGAACTTAACTGTATTTAAAAATGGAGTTAGAGTGCTGATGTCAATAGAAAACAATGCAGGCTGTATAAACACAAAGTATCAAATATAAGAATGTATAGTTGCTAAATTTTAATGTTACGTTCCTATAGTGTTTTTTTTTCTTTCTACATATATGTCTTCATTTTTTGTTATTTTTTAAAGTTTTATTTGGCTTTCATCATTCAAATAATAACTACTGTTAGCTACATTTGCAAAATAAAATTCTCAGCATTAAAGAGAGAAATCTCCTTTGCAAACAATGAGAAAGCGAGTGCTCAAATTTTCCATTTTATACCTAAAACCAGGTATTCAGGAAGCTATAGTATGTATGATTTGTGCTTGAACAGTTTTATTGCTTTAAAATCATATCTTTAATTTATTAATAAATGATTATATACTGCTTCAGAAAATTTCTCAGCTGCTCTGTTCCTGAAATTTCAGGGATGTCAAATTTTTAATTTGCTGAGTTTGTAGTAGGTATGATGTAATGACTTGAAATGTCTCTCTTGTGTGCAAAGGTAATGCCAGGTAATTGACTTTATACTCCTGAACCCAATTTTCTTGAAGGAAAATTATTTATATTAATTCAATAAAGACTAATGGGCCTGTTAAAATTAGTTGCTTTCAAAACAGTGTATTTATTGCCATAAATATCCCTGCTTTCTCCAGAAGCAGAGGAAAGCTCAAGGTCTTACTTTTCTCCACTAAGAAAGAGTCTTGGCTGTAAAATTGTTCACATTACACACAGAACACCCTAGACACGTTTTGTAGAACTATATGAAACCATTCTCATTATTTCAATTTATGGTGTAACTGGGTGCCGAAGCCTTTGAGCTTTGGCTCAATGTGAGCACAATGCAGGTTATGAAAGGACAGTATAAATGAAAAATACCTGACCATTACACAAAGGATACTGACACTGTGGTGCTCTATCCAGTTGTTTACTGTGCAATAGCATGGAAAGTCTATTATACTAGTTTTATAGGTACAGATGCTGTTTCGGGACATTCATCACATGGTCTTGAACAAACATGGGGAAATAACCTGTTATATACTATATCCTCAAGACAACAGCCCTTTTCCCATCTAGGGGAATGCNTTTTTGAAACAGCCTTGTATTCATTGAAGTTATATACTGGACTGTGATCACAAAAAGACAGTATTTTTTTGGGTCAGCCTCCTGCAGGACGTGTCATTTTTGGCTTCTGCCGTCAGACAGCTGGAGGCATCTGTAAAAAGTGGTGATTTGTTTCAAATGCTACTTAAAAGCTGTTAATCGGGCAAAAGCCTTCTGAATTAAAAATTCTCTCCAACAGGTCCTTGGTTTGATTTTTTGTCACTGATGTACCTCAGACTGATCCTAATAAAAACCAAATTCAAACAGCAGCTACCATGAAATTGCAAAGCCAATTGACAATGCTAGTTGTGACTTTAAGACAAAGAGTGAGAAACCTGGGTTTTTAGAGCCTCTTGTCTGTGCTTTGATGAAAACTCACATGGATGAGTTCCCCATGCACAAAAAAGCAACAAGCTTAAAAATTCAAGAGGATCTCGCAACTTGCCCTCAGCTGCCTTCTGTGCAAAGAGACCTTTGACCAAAGTATTGAAGCTCAGTCCCCTTGAAAGTGTCTTGATATAACTCTGGCCTTTTCCAGGTAAACGTAAAAGTCTTTTGAACAGCATTGCTGTAAATGTGATTTGTGAGGAGAGCAAACAGAGTTTTGAGCAACCTGTTTGACAGGTAGTGATTCATTTGAGGCATGTTATTTATGTATTTGAAACTTCTTTCTTTATTCCACCCTTTTTCAAATCCTTCTCTCTTTAAATTTGGAAGAGATCATGCCTACATATATCAATGTGAAAAAAAATTTCTTATTCTGCAAAGCATATTCACATAAATTTCACTTTTCTGTGAGAAAAATCTGTGTAGGTGAAGGCAAGTGTATGTCAAAATAAGATGGAGAAAATGTTCCCTCTAGGTCTCTGTTTGTTTCAGGTTTTGTTGTTCTCTTCATGGTTGTTATAAATCCTATCTTTATGACTTGAAGTTTTACCTTCTAAAGGAGTTTATGAAATAAATACATAAGAACTTAATAGGGTTAATTAGCACCAGTGATGGATTTAATTTTCAAAAAAAATATCATATGTGAGGTTTCCTTTAGCTGTAGACATGGTTTTTCTTATTTCTAGATGCTAGTTTCATTATCATGTGTTTTGAAAAAATGCTCTGACCCCTACATCAAAAGCATAAGCAAAAAGAGCTGTTGTGGGAACTTCGTATGGGTATTCATAGGACAACCTATAATTTATGACTTATGTTTGATCATAGCCTTTTTAATTAGAAACATATTGCATCTGCTTAACATTGCTACTGTTTTGTTGCAAAAGATTTTCTGTGTCAATTAATCTAGTAATGTCCCTAAGCAATCTGAAATTGTTGAAGAAGATGGAAATTGGCTGATGAATGTATTGGTCACTTCAGAGGCATGTTCAAATCTATCTTCTTGCTGCCCTAATGAATATGGAAGCCTGCCCAGTGTGTGATTGGATTTTAATGACTTCAAGGTCAGGGACTTCGTAAGGTGTGAATCTGCTTGCAAGGTCACTAGAGGCAAACAGTGCATGGATGTGAAAATAAACAAGGAGCTGTCAGGGATATTAACTTTTTGTAGAAAAACCCTTGGGATGAAAAGGTTAATAGGTGATTGCATTGCAACTTGTTTTGAAACTCAAAATGGGCTCTAAAGCTACGAGCATTATCTGACATTATACCTTGCATAAGAAACAGCGGTAATTTAAAATGTGGGCAGTGTTTGATTATAATAGTACCCTAGCTTATCAAAAGCTTGCATTTGCCACTATATAAACTAGTCCACATAATCAACATATGCTCCAATTGCAGACCTTTTGGAGAAACAGGTGAAAATACCTGGTCTAAACTGCCCATGGATGTGTAAGTACATTTGCTTCCCATAGATAACTCAGACTAGCAATTGCCCAGGGAAATTCAGGTCACATGTACAGCAGTTATACCCTATATTAATTTGCTATTCTGTAGAGATTGTTCAAGCTGCAGAAAAAATGATAGGGAATGAGTCTGAAAGTACTAAGAAAGTTTATAAATGGCTTGTCGTAAGGTGCTTGACTTCTGATAGAACAGCACAGAAATTACTCCTGCATGAGGAAAATACAAAGAACACCTGCTGAAGGGGAGAAATTTGGAGGGCTGGTGACACTTTTTTGTTAGGCTAAGATTTAATTTGCTAAGAACAAAAGCTCAGAGCTATTGGAGAACTTACCTGCTGGTTTGGGGCAGTGAGTAGTTTCAGGCATGGCTTCCACGGTTGAGGTTTCTCTCAAGCTGTTTGTACCCATGGGAGGTTTCATCTGATGGGTATGTTCAAATGACAGCTTAACATAATAGTGTAGAATGGAGTTCTGTATAAACTGTTTCCTTTCACTAGAAAGTCTACAGGCTTAGTGACTGAAGAGCCAGGAAAAAATGCCGCAAGTACCCCACAGCTTTGGGGCAAAAATCTATTTTACTGAATTCCAAAGGTTCTGTAATTTTCATGGTTTTTTTTTTTCTCCACAGAAAGTATATGTATGTATGTGTGCACACAGCCTTTTGTACGTCTTCTACTCCATCTGTGGATTTGATGCCTATGTGGAAGCTGCTAACAGTGCTTTGGCCTGTGTGATTCATAATTTCGTGATTAAACTCATCTGTATATCAGTATTAAAAACCCCTGAATTTAGCTGTATGTTCAATGGCCACTGAAGATCTGCATTTAAAACAAGGACTTGGATTTTTTACTGTAAATGACAAATACATTACATCCTTCCCAGTATAATACTTAGTCTTTGCCTGCTTTATGGTGTAACATAGCCAGCAGTCATATAAAAAGTAAAGCAGAAGAGTTTTGCCAAGATGGAAGATTTCCTTGGTTCTAAATTCACCCTAGACAGATTCACTGTAGTCTTTTATGGTGTGTCACTGTTTCATTGATTTCACTCTCCTGAATGCATAAGCTCAGATTTCTATTTCCATCTGGTTTTGGAGTATAATGGATGAGGAGAAAGGTGGTTTGTTTTCACTTGCTCACTTATAGATTATCAAAAATCCCTTTTTCTTTCTGCATCCCACCTGGCTACGTGAAAGAGAGGGCATCAACTGGGTTTTCTCTAAATCTTGTTTTGGGCTGATAATGGTTTGAAAACAAAAATAATTTCAGTTTCAATTTTCTTTCTTTAAGATTAATTGGAAATGTCAACATTGACATTACAGGATTTTGAAAAAAGAATAAACTTGAAAGTAATATCCTGCTGCAGTTTTATAGTGAAAACAGTGAAACCTGTTAATAGGGTGATTAGCTTTAGAAGTTCCTTTATTTGATGACTAGTTCTAATGTTTAGAGTAACTCCATGTTTATTCTTGGTGTTGACAAACATTCTTTGTATAATCTCTAATGGTTTTGTAGGAATATGAACTGAATCTACATTTTTGCATTAACTTGAAGCAGAGCTGCTGGAGGTATATTTTTATGGCTATGAAAAGCATTCAATTAAGGCAAAACCTTCATATATTGATGTCTATTAGTTGTGATTCTATAATGTCAATTTTTAAACCATATGTCACATGTCAATATCATGGTATATATGAATTCATTAGCATCCTGTTCTTTCTGTGTTGTTGCTGGTTTTATTTTTGAGGTCCAAAACCGCAGGCAAGTTTGTCAGCCTCTTCCATACTGGCAAATTTGGAAGATTTGAACAGTTTCTGCCCTTGGCCTCTGCATTGCCTCTTGCATAAACATGTTGAGAGTGTTTGGTGTCCAAGTCCTCTTCTGTTCTTCTATTGTTCTTGCACTCTCACTAAATTTTCTCATATTCTAGATATGTTTCATTGTAGCTTTAAATGTCACTGATTTTAGCAACAAATCTGTCACAACTGTCTCTTTTCACTGTTGTCTATCTACTTTGTGATAAAGTGATATTTCTGAAATTCCAGATGTTTAGTCAGCTTTGGTAAAACAAAATCTTGAGATCGGAAAAAAATCTATCTTCTATATTTTTGGATAATTTTCTGTTTCAGCTTGTCTGATATTGAATTATGCAGTCATTCTTATTTAAATTCTGTGTTTTAGGGACGCACATCAGTGCTCCATGAGTGGTGCAATTGAAGTGCTGAGTTATATTTTGGAATTCTATACCATCAAATCTGTGGCTTGTAAAATGGCAATCCTAGAAACAAATGACTTTTCTCATTAAAAATATCTGCTAATTTTCTGCAAATTGCACTAATTGCTCATTCAACAGTAGTAATACACTCAGTTTTGTATATGAGGAAAATATCTTCAGTGTATTTCTGCTCTCTGTACAAACTCCAGTCACACACTGCAGAGCTGAAAACAGTGCCAATGAATCAAAGAAATCACTGGCCTCTTCTATTCTAATTTTAGTATCCTCCCCATTGCTAGTAGAACCTTTGCTGTGAAAACATACTGTTGGATTTTTCTGAAAATATGATGAGTAATTATTTTTTAAAGCATAGCCAAAAAGGAGAATGATCTAAGGGCATCCAATCCAGAGTCTGTTGGAGTGGGTAATTAGCAAGCCACCATGAGACAGTTCTGCTTGCATGAGTATTAAACATTTATGCCACTGACAAGTGATTGAGCTCTCTCCACCCCAGCGTGAGAATAAGAGGCCACCAGGTCCCTCCCAGAGAAGGCCCATAATGTTACTGTATCCCTGAGGAAAACAGAGCGGGATGGAAAAATGAAGAGAAGCTTGGTTTTAGAAAGGACTCCTGCTTCTTTTCTAATTTTTCCTTTGATAGCCGAGCCTCCTTAAAAGCAATGATTGGTGAAGATGTGGCAAAGACAGGATTGGGGGAAGAAGAAAGGTTATTCGGGGAAATTAAATTAGAGTGCAGATGTGAGGAAGAGTGACACGTTAGGCACTGTGGAAAGCAGAATGCACTGCTGCTAAACTGTGTGACAGGAGAGGCTGTAAAACATAAAATCAGATGTGAGAAGAATAGAGGAATGGAATCAGTTCTGACTGAGTACCTGACTGAAACATTCAGAGCTTTCCCCAAAATCCTTTAATCTCTCTGTAGTTGTCAAGCCCTTCTCACCTCACACTTCTGAGGTGGCCTTACCTGGCGTTGTGCTGTATGGCTTCAGCCTATTCCTAATATGTTGCAGAAAAAGGAAATTTATTTTTCATTATGTCTGTAATGAGAGAGTTGCACTTTGCAGAGTCACTGCCTTTATGGCTGTCTAAAAATCAAAAGAATCAAAGGGCTGCTTTGTATAAACAAGTGGCAAAACAGCAATTTTAGGAAATTACTGAAGGTACCTACCTCAAAAAGTCTCTTCATGTTTGATGTTCCACTGTTGTACGCCTGACCTGCTTGTTTAAGTTTGTAAACTCTGGAGGAAAAATACTGTGTTATCTATTTGTGTGGATCCCTATGTCACAAAACATCAAACTTTTTTTTTTTTTTTTTGGTGTTTGAGTACAATTGGAACACAAACTCAAAATATAAATCAAAGAACATCCAATCCTGCAAGCGGGACACCTTGGGTGAAAAGATAAGTGTTCTCTGGTAGTGCTTCTGAGGGGTAGAGGACCTTTCCCTCCACCACTGGTCATTTGGTGGCTGTATTAGCACTGCCATATGGGAGGTCTGGGCTTCACCTGCAGTCAACACAACAATCATCTGCTTGGCTTGTGACATTCCCAGTGACGGGTGGATGTTCACGGAGATTTTTTTGGAACATTGCTTTTCTACTCTACAACCATAAAAGGCTTTTATTTTCCTTTACTTTCCCACCATCCCCGCAAGGTATTCACTAGAAATGAATCACAGTCTCGGGGGGGATGAGTGTGTTCTGTCTGTCTTCTGAAAGGTTCAGCAGCCAAGGTTTGCATGATTTTGTCTTTGATAAGGCAAAAAAAAAGAGAACAAGGCATTTCAGATCTTTCAGGAGATATAAGAGCAAGCTTTCTCTCACTGAACTGGCTGTCCCATCAATTGCAGCATGAAGATAACAGGGCTTGACATCTCACTGGACAAATTTACGCTTTTGGAGACGTGTTTAACTTTTCTTTCCTTTCCCACTGAACAAAGAAGTTTAAATTTGTGAATGACAAGGGACATTAATATATGTTTTTAAATTTACCAGTCCCTCCTAATGAGTAGTGCCACTGATGTTGTCTAAGCTCAGAGAACAAAGATTTATAAGAACAACTCCCTGTCTCAGACATGCCTCACTGTTTAATGGAAATGTTCAGAATCTTAATGTCAAGGGTCAAAACCATGGGAATTCTGGTCTGGGTTCATCCACCTAATTTTAGATGTTTGTATGTGAGTTTTGATATTTTACTCCTTTTTTTGACAATGGAAAGACCTTGGTGCTTTTCAGACATGAAATGTGATGATCTTGACTCTTTAACTTTGGATGAGATATGTGACCTCCAGATGACTGTTTCCTTTCTCTATAGTCCTCTCTTGCTCAGATAAACTTAAATGGAAAGAAACCCATCCTGAATCCTAATTGTTAGGAATGCTGACAACTTAGAATTTTGTTCAAACAGAGAGCGTCTCCGATATGTAAAATATATATCTTGTCATCAAGCTAACACCCCAAATTAGATTTCCTAAATGTTATATTTATATATGACTCAGTTTCCCATCTGTGAAATATTCACAGAGAGCTTCCTCACTTCAAAGACATGCTGCAGATTTTTAGAAAATAGTAAGAGAAGCCTTTTAAGGTGATAAAATATTCTATATAGAGATATAAAATGCTGTTGAAACCAGGCTTCAACAAAATAGGGTTTATAAGGAATTAGGCCACACCATAATTAGCAGATAAATTGAAAAAAAAAAGAGAAGGAAGAAAAAGAGAAGGAATTAAAGAAGTAGAAGAAAATAAACTGGATAAAAATACCATTCACTGAATATCACTCATTCTCTGCATAAATATGATAAAATTTCTGTAGATGTCAGAATATGATATCACATTGCCAAACTTTACTATGGTCAAGAGGTTAGAAATCAGATTACACAAGCAACTTACGTGTGGTAGTTCTCTCATGTTTCAGTCCTTGAATTTGCTGCGCTAATGCTATTTTTAGTGAAGCGTTTAGTTTGTAGTTTGATCGAATAATTGGCAAATACTTGTGAACACAATTTCAAAATTTAATTACTCATTAGATTTATGCATAAGTATGTATTTTAATTTTTCTTAATGAGCATTTGAACAACCTTTTTTGAATTTGAAGGAATACTGGTGCTCATACAGATCTTCATTTTCTTGGGCAAACAACAGTATTTATCAGCCAAAAAAGAATGCTTGTTGTTTGCTATTCAATTAATTAATATTTGCTAAACATTTGACTCTTTTTTTTCTTATTAACAATATTATATTGCCCTAGCATACAAAAATAGCTGCTGTGGTAACACTCTGACGTTTATAAACTTCAAATGATAAATTACTTTGGCTTGCACTCTGCCTAGATATTGCAATTCCTAATCCCCTTAAAACTGAGTTAGAGTAATTTTTTCATCCCTCTTTTACAGACTGGGCTCTGAGAGTTACACAGACAAAACAGAGGAAAGGAAGTGAGGAAACAGCAGAGTGAGCAGCTGAAACTTTGCAACCACCTGAAAGGAGGTTGTAGCCAGGTGAGGGTGGGCCACTTCTCCTAGACATCCAGCGAGGGGACGAGAGGACACAGCCTCAAATTGTGCAGGTGGTGGTTCAGGTTGGACATCAGGAGGAATTGCTTCACTGAAATGGCTGTTAAACGTTGGAATGGACTGGAGGGGTTTAAGGAAATACTGGATGTGGCACCTGGTCTGGTCAACAAGGTCGTGATCACTCAAAGGTTGGACCTGATAGTCTCAGAGGTTTTTTCCAGTCTAACTGATTCTCTGTATGTGAGTGTGTGCGAGATACGTGCCACAGTGATCTACCAACTTGGTGCAAAGGCAGCTTTAAGCATCCTTAAGCCAGGTAAACTGAGGTAGCTGAGGTTAAGATGAAGCAGTTCCCACTGTGTGTCCTGCCAGCAGCACTGTGGATCTGGCAGAGAACAGTTGGATCATTTCCTCCACTGAGTTTTTACTGCTTGGTTCATGCATGCACACACATGCACAACTGCTCTGGACTCGGTTTGCATGGATCTAAAACTCTGGTTTGTGGAAACAAATGTTTTTATTAATATTGTAATAAAAAGAAACAACACAAATTTTTCCTGACTTGCAGATAAGGGCATCATATGTGGTAAACAGCTGGAGTAGAATGAACCAAGTATTACTCAGACTTAAAAGGCTTATTTGTAATTTTCTGCCCAAAGTAGAATTGATTCCAGTTGGAAAGTAGGAGTCTTTTTTTTTTTTTTTTTTTTTTCATAAAACTGCAGGATATAAGATAGCCAAGGATATCTTGGGCTGTCAGTCCCAGACCTATCATGTCATATTTTAATCATGTTTGCCAAAACTTAAGAGTGATAATTTTTTTCCTGTATTTTTACTGTTTCTAATAGAAAGTAGTTTTAGAGTCTTGCTTCCCTGATGGTGTGAATCTTTTTTCTGGACTTGTTCTTGGCCAGTTCACATATATTCATTTCAATGCCAGTGTTGCTGATAACATGGCCAGGATGAAATAGCCCATTTTATCTCTTCATATTTAGGGATAGCAGCTGTATGTCTTCTGGCTCTTCATTTTGTTTAGGTAAATCCTTCATGCTCTTTTGCTCTTCTTTTGTAAAATAAGTTTTTCACTTTTCAGCTTGTGCAAGGCTAGCACAAAAAGGACAGACTTCATAACTTGAGGCAAAACTAGTATGTCAATAGTGTGCATTCCTGCTTGCAGAAACTTCTGTAGCTAGTACATCAGGTTGGAGATTGCCACGAGGTGAATGCATTTGGGGTCAGAGGGAATACGGCTACTTAAGTCTCAGAAATACAATATCTTCATCTCTGAATCTGGGGAAGATTGCTGTGAGCAGCTTCTATAGAGCAAGGTTGATAGTCATCTCACTGAGTCAATGCAAGTTCGCCAGTTTAGAGAAGCTGAAGATCAATCTGATACATTTATTTTTGTAAGTTTATCTGTGCTTACCCTTGCACCTCCTGTGTACCAGATAAATGTCCCAAGTGACAGAAATTGTCGTAAAGGAACATAGAAGAAAAGCTAAGGGCAAAATATATGTTGAACTGTTTTTAATAGATTTAGGTATTCTGTACTGTTGAATACAGCCACAGAATATTTTAAACCCAAAATGTGACATCTTCACTGAAAAAAATCTAGGAAAATTCTTCTGTCACTCTCCGTATTTTATTTTCAGGAAATAAATACAATAGTCTTCTAATGTGCAAGATTGTTATGTGTTATGACTATAACTTCACACTGTACCTGTATTAGTTCTAGGTGAACTGCTTTCTATCAATTTCCAGGGTAAAGTGCTTTTGGGCAATTTTTTTTTTCCCTGTTAGGATTTCCTAAATTAAAGTCATCTAATCCTTGCTAATTGATATCTAATTTGATGATATTTTTTTCTGTAACGCCCAGCAGCTCCAGGACTCCTGAAGGTCACAACAATATAAAATATTTGCTTAAACCAAGGTTTCAAAGGGTTTTTTGTCTAAACTTTTATTTTCTGTGTCTTGTATTACGATTATGGAAATACGAAGATTAATTTCTGAGTGCTTAGTTTTTTCTCATCCCTGCTGGGACTTTTGTTTGTCCAAGGAACTTCTGCACAGGAAAAGGTCCTGTAAGAGGGCAATCCAAATTGTGGATCCTTCATCTTACATACACAAGGTTATAAACTCAAATTTGGAGACTATGTTTTAAATCATAGCCTTTTAAGTTTCTTTACCTTTCTTGAGAAGATTAATGTTTGAGATTGTAATGCATAATATTTGAATTATTCATTTTAATTAAAATTGATCATGAGAACTAATTAAAAGACACGCAACTGGTTACTGGCAGTGTAGTTGGACTACTTTACAAAAATACCATTTGGTGTTCAACATTAGGCTCATGTTGATTTTAAAAATTATATTCTATAAATAATAAGGAGCTATAATTAATTCTGCATAAGAATTTGGAAATCTAATCTTTCATGAAAAAAATATAGAGTAGTGCTTTCTGGTTTTGGAAAATCATGGGTTCTCTTTTCATCTGAAGCTTTATGCAGTAGTCAAAAATGTCAACTGAAAAAAGGCTTAAAATGACCTCTTACTCATTTATCTTTCTCCATATCTTAAAGTGGGATTCAGCTGCCTTCCCATTACTCTTGCTGGAATATTGTGGTAAGATATATAAAATCATATTAAATAAATCAGATATTAGAAAAATAAACATTGAGAGTGATTCTCTGGATCACCAAATCCAGGAAATCAATTTTTGCTATTATGGCCAGTCTGATTACAAAAATGAAGTTTTACCTCAGCAATAGGTAGCTTGTTGACTTCATTATTATTGCTCAGGAAATTGCTTCAAGTTCTCGCTATTCTTATGATTAGAAACACTCAGATTTCCAGTCTAAATGTATTAATTGCCAGTTCATGCTCATTTTCTTTGAAAAGCTCTTTATTTGACCTCAGATTGTGACTTGATGACTAATTTTGAGAGCTATGATGGGAATCCATTATCACTTATTCAGAAAGATGTTCTTAATGCATTGCCTAATTTCCACTACATGAAATATAGTTTCACCATTTCTGTTTTGTGTCTGGTTGAGGTTGTTGAAAGGAATAGAACCAAAAGAAATATTTAAAGAAAGAGTTTTTAGCCACTTTAGCCTAAGACCTGTGCAGTGATTTCAACAGAATGGAGAGATGCCAGGGACTGTAAAAGTCGAATTTAATAGCTGAAGGTGAGCTAAGATGTAGTTACTTCTATTTGTGGTGAAAATATCCCACTGAAGGGAAACACATTGTGCACAGAGGAGTAAATGAGACATTCTCTAGAAAACTTTCCATCTTATGTTGTAATTTATTTGAAAATTTTCCCCGGAGTTTATTATTCAGAGAAAATTTGGAGTTTTGACTATGTAATTTTTTTTTTTTTTTTTTCTGAAGTGCCATGTATTTCCTGGAACTCTTACATAGCTGTTTTTCCTTTGAAATAAATTCTACTGGTGTCAGGCAAAAAGTTGCATTATTCTACATCAGTACTGAGAATCAATTTCTTGAAATAAAAGCTTTTCCAAACACAGGAAGGTTTTAGGGCTGAGTTGGACATGTTTGTGTTACTCACCGAGGCTGAAAATGCTTGAAGAACACTGACAGGGAAGAGTCCTGTCTGCTGCTACTAGGGAAGTGTTAGTGGGACTTTGGGATCTTTACATAAAGTTGAATTTAAAAGCCTTTGACATTGGTCATGATGTTCATGTTCATTACTTTTTTGAAGACCAGATCTGCCCCCAGTAGAACAGCTTACACTGACTTTAGAAATTTGTTGTCACCCTTGTGGCTCATATGTATATTTTCCCTCTCTATTGAAGGGACTAGGTTGGAAACATTTCCTAAGCAGTGAAGAACTCTGACACACATTTCCATGGCATCAAAAAATGCCTTCCCAGACAGCATGGCAAGGTGCTGCCCTCCAAAAGATGAGCAACATACTAAAGACTTGCCTCAGGACACTTTCTGCTAGGGTCCAGGGAGAGCTGGGTTAGCAGGGACAAATGCCAAGGATATTTAGAGAGGGAAGAAATCATTGGTTGATATCATCTGTGTGCTCCCTGGCCAGGAAAAGGAAGGGCAGAAGGGAAGAAACAGGTTTTCAGATTTAGACAGTTCTGAGTAAAAGAGCTAAGAGATGAATTAGGTGTGGGTTATCTTTTTATTTAAAGAAGAAAGACTCCATAAAAAACTGTAGTGGTGCCGAAGAGCATTGTGTTGAACTGTGAAGATAAAAAAGCCCCAAACAAATGGACTCCAAAACAATTTTAGTATTGTTAAGTAAAGTCACAGTGATCCAAAAATTGCAAAATGGATACACTTTTCTGACTCTGAAGAGGCTGGGGGTGGGGGATGTTTTGCTACTATGCTTCTGCTATATGGTAAAAAGAATAGTGGGTTTACCTTCAGCAATGGTAAATGGATTTGAAGCAGCAGCATTCTCTCTGAAAGGAGAGTAATAAATGAAGAAGCCTAGAAGATTTTGTATTGAAAAAGAAGGGTAAATTTCAAAGTACCCCAAAGTCCCTAAATTGTATTTGAGACAAGTTTCTTTCACACAGAGATTCCATTAGTAACTGTTACATTGCCACTGACTAAAAGTATGTGTGAGCAATTGAAATCTCCAATAAGTTACACTTTAATAATGAATGTTTTCATTGACTCGAAGACAGTTATAGCAGGAGGTTTTCATTTCTAACCTACCTACAGTAATTTTCCATGTTCTGCTGATGGTTATTTATTGTTTAATTAAAATGTATTCAGAGGATAAAAGCCCATTAGGATAAAGCATTGTGTCAAACCCAAGAAGTTGCAATGGAGTTTGAGTATGGAAATGCTTCCTGCTGGCTCATGTATATCTATGGCCAGGCTCTGGTAGCAAGCTTCAGAAAAACAGAATATTGTGTTAATCTAACAGTAACCACCTGCTTCTATAAAATTAGAACAGAATTTGAATTATGCATCTGGCAAGCCTAACCAGAACAAAGCACATTCATGGAGTAGTATGCTATGACATTAGGTATCACACCCTTGTAAAGGAGCAGTTCTCTTTCCAACCTCGATTCAATATGAGTGGGGAAGAACTGATTAAAACGGAAAGGTTGTGCTAGTTAGAAATGGCAATAAATTTTTCAGGAACTGCATCAGCTCATACATATGGCTAATAAATTAACTCGTCTTTATAGAAAAAAACCTGCAAATATATTTTATTCAAAGGTACCTTGCTTGTTTTGAATCTTAAATTCATTAATCTCTGGGAATTTTTACACTTGTCTGATACGGTTTGAAATGCTTGTTCTGATGTATCAACTGAGGATAATAATCTATTTGAATTTATGGGGAACGTTATCACTGTGAGGTGTGAGAATTTTCATGTGTAACTTGAGAAACATGTAAATTCCTGTGCACTGGGATATGTGATTGAAAACATTCTTTTTTAAAAATAAGTTATAGCAGTTTTAATTAAAGGTGACTCAGCTAATTCAAGTATGTGACGCACCTCATGATTTCTGCAATTTTTTTTTTTTTTTTCCTTTTCCGGTTAAACCAA
>VZTH01008290.1:410902-423373 GCA_013397815.1 Aleadryas rufinucha | reverse complement strand
GCTAATTCAATTATGCGCCGCGCCTCATCATTTCTGCAATTTTTTTTTTTTTTTTACTTTTCCAGTATAACCAATCCATTGTTATTGTGTGTCTTTGGAAGGTGCAAAAATTTCTCAGAATCAAAATCCATTTACCTACCAGTTCCTTCTCCTGGCTGTTTCAAATCAGTGATTTTTACATCACCCCTGCACTGTGCCTTTCCCAGAAAGAGTTACGTATGGGAAGATGGACTTCAGGACAGTTGTTTTGGTTTTTTGTTTGTGGGTTTTTTTTTTCTTTTACTGTGGTAATCCCTGGATGAAGGCTCCTGGATAAGTTTTAACAGCTCAATCACATCTCTAAATTGTGCTAAACTGTGGTGGAAGCAAGGGGGACGCTCTGCAGCCAAGAGTTATTGGAGACCGGCGTGCTCTGATTAGGCCCTGTTTGTCCCTTGGCAAAGCCAGCGTGTTGGTGTTATGTATGTGTATGTCCCTTCTGTCAGCTGGTGCTAGGCTTTCCATGCCAGGAATATTTCTGTTAGGTATCCAGGTCTTCCTGCTGTTGAAGGGGCACAGAGGGAGTAGATTTTGACAGGGAAATTTTCTGGATAACTATTAGAAAATTTTTGGAGGCTGTATTATGCATGCTGCTTTATTCCAAGCAAGTATTTTACTGTACTGAAATTGTGTGGTTTTTATTTTTTTAATTACTGGCCTGTTTGTAACCGCTATGACACATCTAGAAATCTGGTCAAATTCATATTACCTGAGCGGAATTGCCTAATTCAGGAGTTGAGGTTTATCTGTTGCATCACGTTGGTGGGGATGGAGGCAAGGCAAGGCTGTGCTCTTCAGTAGTGTGGGTGCTCAGGGTCTTCTGGAAGTTTTATGCAAAAAATCTCCAATTAGTGAAAGGAGCATGCTCTCTGGCAGTGCAGTTGACTTTTGCCAACCTTTTATGACAAATTATAGTTGTGAACTTGTGACCTTTATTAAAATTCTAAAGTGTGTGTCAAGGTATCATAAGCTGTTAAGTTGCTCATAATCGTGTTAACCATAAGTTAGTCACACTGAATTGCGTATGGTGGCGCAGGTTCTTCGTGGAGTCTTTAAAATGGGTATTGCACTGCACTGCTGTCCTCAGCCATGAGAGACTGAATTCAGTGAGTTGCCCTGGACATTTGTACCTATCTGCTGTCACTTCCACAGTGAGTGGAGAGAGAAACAGTCATATTCAACCACTCATCTACTAAATTGCATTCTCAAATTTTCTCCACTGACTGTACAGGAGGAGAGGGGCTCAAATGTGCATGTTAAAGCCTAAAAACAGGTGGACTTGGGCACTCAGATTGCATTTTCTTTCCGAAGCATTGGACATTTGGCTAAATTAAGCTGATGAAAGCTTGGCTTCTTGCTTTGAAACATCTGAAGTCTCAATGGCAATCTTGCATACCTAATGTTAGTCTCCTACATCCATCTTGCTGTTTCTGAATCCATGATCGTGGTCTGCCTTACCTACCTGGTTATTCATGTCACTAAAATTGGTACTGAGAAGAATCATGTACCACTCTCTCGCTGAAGTGTCATAACAATGTCTTCTGGTAACCCTACTCTCTTCTTTTGGACAAAATGCTTTTACTGCAGGATTTTGTCAGATTTCATTGAAAATCCTAAGGGATTCAAAGTAACTGCTGTATGATACTTGTTTGTAATGCAGCATCTTAAAGCTGGTGTCGCAAGTAAAAAGTACCCAGTGACTAATCTCTCAAGTAAACCTGTTTTTTTTATTTTTAATTCCGAAAGCTAGATTGTCATGTTCCTCTTACCAAATTATAGAAATAGCTGTTTGAAAAAGAACCTACAGTAGAAGGAAGGCATCTGTTCAATTTCCTTTGTACTTCCCCACACCGGATAATGTTGAAAACTACGATGTTATTTTCCCCACTTGTTTGTCATCAGACAGGATAAAACGCACATTACTTTTCATTTCATCGTTATTTCTCTGTAATCAAAAGAGAAACAATGTTTAAATTGAGAACTTCAATATCCCCATCCTGGTACACAAAGCTCTACAAAGCTGGTGTTTTGCTGAGTAGTTGTTTTCAAGCAAGGAATTGTTAGGCTTGCCCATGCACAAACACAGCTTAGGAAACAAGTAGGCAACTATGATGCTAGTATGCAATTCCGAGTGAAAATAATGATTGTCTTTCAGGGTTGGTTGGTTTGGGTTTTTTCTTTTATTTCAGTGTCAGTTTTGTACAGGTGCCCAGGTGATTGTGAATCACTGTATATTTGTGTGTGCTGATGCTCCTTTAGAATCACAGAACAATAAAATGGTTTGGGTCGGAAGGGTCCTTTAGAGATCATCTATTCTGATCTCCTCCCATAGGCAGGGGCAGCTAAACTGAGTTGCTCAAAGCCTCATCCAACTTAATCTTGAACACATCCTATGAATGGATCATGTGCGGCTTCTCTGTGCAACCTGTTCTAGTGTCTTGCCACCCTTACCATAAAATAATTCATCTTTATGCTCTACCTACACCTGTCCTCTTTGAGTTTAAAATTGTTGCTCTTTGTTCTGTCACTATAGACACTGGTAGAAAATCTGCTTCTGTCTTTCTGATTAGTTCCTTTGTATATTGAAAAGCTGCAGTAAAATCTCCCTGAAGACTTCTTAAGCAACCCACCTCTCTCAGCCTGTCTTCATAGAAGAGATGTTCCAGTTTAATACCTTTACTTTTGCTATTTAAGCAAGGCAGATGTTCTGGACCATCACCTGCCTTGTAATGAGCTACCAAATACCACCTACCCAACTGCCTTCCACTATGACTCCATTGCTCCCTTGCCCAACCATTAAACTTCTTTTGATTGAATCCCCAGCAATATAGGTCACTCAGAAGATCACATTTCTACAAGGGCTGTGAAGCATAAGATGTTACTGAGTACTTTTTGTCTGTATTTCATCTTTTATCCTAAAAGGGATCGAAATCATTTTTCTCCAGCAGTCCTCTACTTCATCGGTCGAAGGTCTCTGCAATCCTGGGCTTCAGTCTGATTGAAAAGTGTGACAGATTTTGTCAAGATGGGATAAGGAAGGAAGGAAGGTTGGAAGTTCAACGGGAAAACTCAGCTTACTTTTAGTCTTTTTTTTTCACCAAGTTTTCATATATTAGGAAAAAACTCCACAGCCATATCGGCGTTGTCCCATTTAGTTTACAAGAATGATGTGCACAACCTGCTGTGAAATTTCTAACTGCCTTATAAGTTACTTTGAAGAAGATCACAAATTCAACTTATTTTTTCTTTTCTTTTTTTTCTATTTTTTTAATTTTTTTTTTTTTAATGTAAAGCCATGCCAATTGTACCTAAAGCCCACGTGACATTACGCCTTCTGCCTGACAGTGACCAATACTGGATGCTTAGGAATGAAGATAAGTTATACGCGAATTTCAGAAACAATGGAAGAACAGTGATCAGTCTTGGGGATGCAGATTTTTCATCTGACTGTTTTAACTGTTTTATTGCCTTTTGCTGTCTCCTTGAAGTGCTGAAGTCAATTTATATTTACTATCACTATTAAGAGATCATTAAGTACTTATAATATTTTATGATTTATACCTATTACGTTCTTTGTACATTTTATTTTGCTGTATCCTTTTGGAGGTGGGTTGACTAGACTGGTATTTAACACTCAAAAGAGTGAGTGCACACCATGTTTATAAAACGTTATAATTACATCCACTGGTTTTACGTGTTCCCAGTATTCCCAACATCCGACCTGACCACAGATGAATGTCAAGGTGGTGGTGTTAGAAAAGTATACATAGTGCCTCTTGGGGTCCTCTCCAAATGTTAATAGGAAATAAGACTTTCTACAGGTCTATCTCTGTTGCAACTATTCCTAACAGTAGGTTTTGCTAATTTGGTTAGTACTTTGATTTGACCAACTGGGCTTTATGTATTAGATTTGTGGATCATTGGAGGATGAAGAAGAAGTCTGAGGAAATACTGCTGTGTCCTTGTCCATGTGTCCACATGCTACTGTCTTTTTCCTTTACATTCTCTTATATTTTACCTCTGGAGCATCCATTATTAGGCAGGTGGGAGTAGGGTGGGGCCCAGGGTGGATTGATTTGAGGTCCAGCACTTCAGACTTTTGTGCTTGAAATGTCACACGAGCAGGGCTCATTTAGGGAAATCGATTTATTACTGCAAAGAATTCTCTCATGAATTATTGTGTGGATTTCAAATATTCATTGGTACTATGGTGTATGGACAGAAAATTTAATTTTCCTTCATTTTGGATACAGTTTCATTATTCTCGGCTCTTGTAGAGGGATCTTCATTCACCTCACCAACTCAATTACATACTGATACTTTCTTTTCTGCTTACCTAAATAATTATTCAAGGTGAATGGCTTCTAAATGTATTCCAATTCATGTGTTGGGAAAGAAATTATTTACATCCAGGCTAACAAGAAACTTGGACATCATTAGACTAAGCACAGCAATGCAAGAATACAGAACTATAAATTTACCAAGCCAGACCAGGTAGCTCATGTGCAGATACAGGGAATAAGGGAAGTTAGATGCCCGTGGCTGAGCCACAATAGCCATCACACTGATGGCTCACACTTGTCAAGAAGCAATGCTGAACTAAGGAGAGTGTTTGAAACCTACCTGTCTCCTGGCCCAGAACAGCCAGATTAATCTATACATGGAACTCAGAATGTTTTTTTCTGTGTGTGGTATATATCTAGGCAGAGCAGTTTATGTCTTTGACTAGGCTACCTCATAGTGTAGTGTTATAGGAAATGAATTTTGAAAAAGAATGTCAGCATTTCCTGACATCGCCAAAAAGATAACTTTACACGACAAGGAAGAAAAGTTAAGAATATATGTACCCGTAACCTGATAACAGTTTGTGTAGACAGATCTGATGTAATATTCAGCAGATTGCTGTCAAGTTTGGGTACTGAGAGATTATTTCTAGGCTCTGTGTTCCTGTAGAGCATGTAGGACTGGATAGCCATGCTTCAGAGGAATTCTTTTGCAGGGGCATAATATAAGCATTCTTTGTGAGGAGTAGAGGCGAATACTGGTCATAGGTCGAAGACTTAGAAATCAAGGTGATAACCTTCAAAAGGAGCTGCTTCTGCAGCAAATGAACCAGCACTTTATGCTCTATCTAATTAATAGGCTTGCAATGTTCTTTCAGCGCTGATGTTGGAGAGAGATGGCCATTAGCCATACAAATCAGCCGTGTGGTGATCAGGGTGACAAGGCAGGTCACCCCCTTGCACTGCGATGGAAAATGCATTTTCTTTCAGCCCTCTTGTCAAGCACCAGAAATTCCCCAGTGGATCTAGTCCATGGCCAATTTATCTCATTAACAGGAGATCCCATGACTTTTTGTACCTCATTATAGATGCCACACTTTTCTTAGTGTGATGTGCTGGATTTCTCTGGGGTAGAGTTAATTTTCTTCATAGTGGCTGGTGAGGGTGTGGCTGTGTTTTGGATTTGTGCTGGAAACAGGGCTGATCACACAGACATGTTTTTTGTTATTGCTGAGCAGAGCTTGCACAGAGCCAAGTCCTTTTCTGCTTGTAGTAGTTACCCACCAATGAGTAGGTCTGTGGGGTTTGGTTACTGGTTGGGTTTAAACCACGACACAGAGGTAGAGTATTTCGGTAGTTGGATTATTATTCATGTTTTTATTAGCATTCTTTGCTCTTCCTCATCCCTGTGGCAAAGTCCCTATGGACTATTATCAGTAAGATGGGAGCAGATTCAGCTCCATTAGATTTATAGAAAGAGAAAGCTGTGATCATTCCGAGTTCCAGCAGCATTTTGAGATACAAGCTTAATACAATATTCACTATTTTCTATGTACAAGGTAATTTCACTCTATAACTGTTGTTGTGTGCTAACCTTGCTGCAATGTTTCTGATGCCCAGGAGAAGAAGAATATGCAGCTCGCTGCTGTAAGTGAGATTATTATGGACATGCAAAGCCTTAATACAGCTCCAAAATAGTGTAAATTCCCAAGGAGGAAGGTCATCTTAATTTTAATCTTTATTTTGCATCTCTTGATAATGTTAACATTTTCTAAATATTGCTCTTGCTGAAGCAGTTTAGTATTTAAAAAATATACATATTTCATGGAAAAAATTCCTCTGGTTTAAATTTGGACTAACCCTTACCAATACATATGCACACATATATACATATGTTAAGAAAATTTGGCTGGTTTTAATAATTTAATTCTTTGTCAAGATCTTCACTGACCTTTTAAGTTCCTAAAAGGGTGTATTTGTAGTTTATTTTTGCCTTATATCTTTCCTCACTAAGTTTAGTAAGAAATGGCCTCCCTTCCCCACCAAGAGCATCAGTTGGCAATTGATGAAAATGAATGAGACAAATTCACCTTCCTGTTGTGTCCCTTTGAAACACTGTAGAGTTTAAATTCTTCTGTCCCCTTGTTTATTTTCTCTCTCACACTGTTGCTGTTCCCCTCTTGTTCTTGCTTTCAGTCTCTTTCTTTGGTTCCCCTGCTTCTCTTTTCTACTGGGTTGCAAAAGTGGTGATTCTGTATTTGGGGATATTTTTTTCTGCATAGAATGTTCTAAAACATAACAATTCAGCATGCTGGCCAAACACCAATATTTATTTTTTCTCAGTCAGCTGGATCTAAAGTCCATTGTCATCAATGGAAATAACACAGTTTGATCCATAGGATTAACTCCAGTATGAGTAGAAGCAGGGAACATAATTAAAAAGCATGGCCATCCCATAAAAAGTGGTGATGACATTCGACTCAGTCTCCCTCTTTACTGAGGAGTGGTGGAGGCAAATTGCAAAAGTAGGCCTGCTTATTTGTCTTCTCTGAAGGGTGACACTTGAGATGACTTAAGTGTTAAAGTGAAGCCCAAGGGAACCATTTTGTGTATAAAATCAAGGTTTGAGGAGCAAAAGCCAGTGGAGCTTCAAATAATTCAAAGAACACTAATTTGCCTGTGTGCTTCTGGAGATCAAGGCCTTTCACCTCTTTCATGCTTTTTATTTGGGTGTGTGTCTGCTCTACATCATATAATTTGCCTAGTCTGGGGAAAAAAGTGAAGAAGAGAAGGTAGATGTAGGGCTGATGTAAGCATTTTAGAGAAATCATCCTTCAAACAAGTGGATCAAGAAAAGCTTAACAGTATCTAATTATCCCATTCATATGTTCCATTGATTTGGGTGTTTGAAAGGCATTTAGCTCGCTGAGTTGGATTTAGATTTGCTATGACAGGAATGGCATTGCCTTTTATTTCGATACTTGCAGACGTCAGTCAAATGGGACAATGTTATATCCATGCTTTCCCCAAATTTCTGACCTTTTAGCTTGGGCATTGAAGGTTATTGTTACTATTGTATTGTCTTGGTGCTAGAACTGGAGGTTTCCTTTTCCTTGTAAATATCATTTCAGTGCTGTCATTCCCAGATATTCACCACGCTTTTGTTAGATAACACACGCTCAGCAGCTGGTGGAAAAGATGAAGGACTGATTCGCTCCAGTGGCATAAGTGAGGAAGAGACAAAACCCAAGTGCCACTGTCACCAGGTATTAAATATCTGGAGATGGAGAGCAAAGCCTAGAGTGGTACATATTAAACTGTATGGCAAATATTGGTTGTTTTTACTGTGCATGTTTTGGCAACATGTCCTCTGAAACAAATTCTCATCAGGATCTTCTCTTTAAGAGTAGCTCCCTTTAACTGGGCTCTTACTTCAGTGTTGTCTTGTTAATACTCTCCTAAGATTCTTGTTTCTTCTTTAGCTGTAGGGATAAATATTTAATACGTGAATGAATTTGGAACAATAACATCTGCCAAAATTATAAGATGTCGATTTTTGCCAGATTTCAGTTTTTTAACAGCATCATCCCAAAAACAGACCGTGGTCTTTGCCAATATATTCTTTGATGGTCAACAGTATATGAGGGAAAAAAGAAAAATCTGGATGCTCTTTAATTAGAGTGACTGATGTTTTCACTGAGGTTTGCAGACAGCACTGACACTTCAGTGTGTTGTCTGAGAAAATAGCCCAGTGACAATTGACAGAAAAACATCTGCAATACTGAGAAGTAATATATTTATCTACTTCTGATATTTCTGGGAGCCTTACAGCTCGATCTAAAGGTCAAAAAGTCCGAGCTCTGTTGTGGCAAATACAGAACTGACTCCCAGAGTTTAGAGCTCTGCAAAAACCCAAGGTACTGTCCTGTTTGAGCAAGGCTTTCCAAATTTAGATGGCATGGCTTCTGCTGTTGATAGCAGCCTTCAGGTCTGCATCAGGCCCATCACACAGAAGAGGTAGCTTGCTTCAATCCTTTCCTCTCCCTTCCCCAAGAGCAATCCCCAGCTCCTGAAAGCTTGGATTGCTCCATAGTTCATCCCTGCAGGCTACAGCCACTTACCTCATTTGGGATCTGCCACTTTCCCAATGCCGCTACAGAGTCTGCACAAATACCATCTTCTGCAATTTACCTTCCAGCTTTTCCTCTCTTCTGCTGCACACTCACAAGTTGGGATCACAGTGTTTACTTTCCCTGCTTTCAATCCACACATACCTATTCCTGTAAATCTGGGCTACAATGCTGTGCCTTCCAACAGAGGCTTCATCTCCATGTGGTCACACTTTCTATTTCCCAACATCTGGGGCTTGTTCTTGCAGACAAGCTGGATTTTGGGGGAAATGTGAAGCTTGCAGGTCCAGGCTCCCATAATGGCAGAACAGGAGCCACCATGTGAATAGTTTTACTCTGGCTTTGTGGCGTTGTTCCTGTGGTTCAGAATAAACTTAACAAAACTGTGCAGCTACAGATCCTGTTTTTGATACTCCTCACCAACCAAGCTGGAGTGATCAGCAGTATCTGTAATGCTTATGACTAAAATTAAGCAACATTTGGAGGTAGATGATTGCTAACAAAAAAAAAAAAAATAAGGAAAACAATTTGTTCTGAATCTGTTCAAATGTTCAGTCTTAAAAATAGATTTATGGGGTTTTTTTTCTCTAAGAATTGGAGCATTTTGTTTCATCATTCTCAGATGAAATGTTTTGATGATTAGTTTTGAAAAAAACAAAGACATGTATCTTCCGATTCATGTTTTTAATTGGCAAAAAAGATTTCTTTGTGAAAGAGCACTGAGATCTTGACTATATTATTTTCTCTGAGGATAAGTCTTCATTCATTGCTAACTCTGTTAGGAATCTCCTTGAGTTGCACGTGTCTGCTGTGATAGTCTCTGTTATTCTGATCTACCATATGCTTATTTATTCTGAAAAAAATCTGTTACTAACTTAATGTTCACAGATATCCTTTGTTTCCATGCTAATTCACTTTTTGGCTATTTAACTGGCCCACTGAGACTCAGTTGCAATAGATTTTACACAGACTGGAAACAAGACTGAGACCCATATTTCCTTTTGCATAGACCACTATAAGGGAAGTGGAGGCTTAAGGGTGAACACAGTTTTGGAGAGGTGAAAGTTTTTCTCACCTCTAAGTAATTTTAACACAAGAAAAATGAAACTTTGGCCCTAGAACACTAGCTGCACATGGAAGTGTGAAGAAATAAATTAGAAATATTAATGTCCCACTGTCAGTAGTTACTATGTTCATCCTTTTGTCAGACACACACATCACACTATATCTCATGGTGATCTCACATTGCACTTAAGTAACTTTTCTATTAAATATTTGTACTGTCAGTTCTGTCAGAGAAATATTAAACTCTTTATCATGAATAGATTATCTCCTTTGGGCCAACAAAGCTACATAGTTAGGGCTAGGGCTAATAATATTTGCAGAAGTAACCTTCAGACACTGGGCTGCACTGCTTTTTGTCTTGCCAGTGTGCTGAAACATCTTTTGTTTGAAAGAGATAAATTTTATATCCTCCATATATTCCACAGATAGAGAAGGCAAGCCAAGAACCTGTTTATCTTGCCTGAAATTTGATTTCAGTAGAATTATTTATTTTAATAGAAAATTGATCCTAAAGGGGAGATCATTTCTCAGGAAGCCAAAAATGAGGTATGGCTTTACCTGTTTAAACAACTGGTACTTGCCACTTTCTAAGCAACACCTATTCCCAGCCCACTCCCAATAGATCTAACAATGTGCAGTAGCTAGCAGTCTGTTTCCCCCAAAAGTGCTGCATGTGATCACATACTGAAAGGTCTTGTTAAAAAGTATGCATGTAGGGGAATAGAATTAAAGCTTCTGTGGGAGCTGCAAATTTAAACATTTTTCCTTTGCAGTGTTTAAGAAGCCAAGGTACACTTCTTTCACATAGATATGTCATAAAAGGTGATAAATATGAGCCATATTGAAGACAGATTTAAATCAACTTTAATATAGCAACTTCATATTTTTCAACATGTGCAAATGCTGAACTTATTTGCCAGAAGGCTAAATGATTGTGCCACTTCATTTCATTTTAAATTTTAGATCTAAGAACTAAATTTAAAATAATGCAGACTGAGTTTGGGATGCCATGTCACGAAGTAAGAATCACACCAAAATCATGTGTGAACACAGGTGACACTAAGGTGTCTTTGTATCACTCTACTCAGATGTTTGTCTGGGCACTGACTCTGCTCCTTTAATTACCAAGAGAAGCCTCAGTGCTGACAAAGGATCCAGCTGAGAATGAAGTAAATCAGTCCAAGAAAGATTTAGTCCTAAATTAGTATAGCTACTGGGAAGTAGTAAAGACACAAATATCCAGTTAATCTATTTAAAACTTCCAGCTCCAGAACAGTCTTTTAAAGCACACTCTTAAAAATGGATGCTCTATAAGCAGCAACGGGGAACCAGCTCCCAGTGCTACTCCAACAGAACTGAGCAAGAACTGTGTCAATCTCCTCAGGTCTTAAAATTTCAAATGCAATTGTGTTTAAATTCAGAAAATTTAGATGCTTCTGGGAGAAACTGTCATTAACAAAATGTAGACTACATTAAGCATGGCAGGGAGCAGTTGATCTCTTTATACAGACTCTATTATATTCTTGTTAGGCACTTCTTCATGCTGTAGCTTTTTCATGCAGAAATGCCTACTATCTCAACAGAATGTTTAAACTGATATGCCTCTGAATATTGCAAGAGGAAAAAGCAATTCAGTAGTGTGTGTAGGCTTTGAAGTTTTGTAAGGACTCCTGTGAGTTTATAACTACCTGTCGAGATATATTTATACAGAAGTAGCACAAAATTGTATTCTTATGTGCATTGTTGATTTAAAACCCAAGACATTTCAAAGTCACCTAGTCACTAGAGCAATCCTGTGTTCAGGGAGAAAAAAAAAGATGTGAATGATAAGCCAAAATCCAAGAGGACACATGACAAATTCATAAAAATATTTTTAGACTGAATTTTTCTTTATGTGGACAAACACTTTATACAGCTGGAATTGGTTGCTTGGTTGGTTGCAGATATGTGTGGGTCTTTGGGGGGTGGAGTTGTTTTTTGTTTTGAAAAATGAAATATGGAGTTTCTTAAAACTTTCAACTGCAGCTTCTCTGTTTATCTGGTACCATTCTGTCTAAATCTGTTATTGTGCCCAACTACGTTATTTTCTCTAGGTATTATAGCATGATTGTGTCTCTAGAGCCATTTTGAATAGATTTCAAATGGTCTTCAAAGGGCTTGTCTGCTAATACATGGAGCCACTGCAGCTGTGAATGGTGTCCTCCCATTATGACCAGAGACCAGAATTAACTTCTTTGATTTTACTCTTTGCTAGTGGTAGGTTCCCTTTGAATGTGTCTAGGACAAGCATTTCTCCTCTCTGTTAATAGCACACCTGGTCAGCTCTTGCAAACAACGTTCAGCCAATCCTTCATTAAGTCTTTAGACATCCATCCTGGTTTTGACACCTAGCAATTATTCCAGCAGGCAGCTGTTCCTTCGGCATTGTTTTACGCTTCGGAATCACATATGGTGGCAATTTCATGCCATCTGCTAGCGCTGCCAACAGGACTGTAATGTGCATTTTTTCATT
This sequence comes from Aleadryas rufinucha, assembly GCA_013397815.1. Classification (NCBI taxonomy): domain Eukaryota; kingdom Metazoa; phylum Chordata; class Aves; order Passeriformes; genus Aleadryas; species Aleadryas rufinucha. The sequence goes on along the minus strand of VZTH01008290.1, from coordinate 411,344 downwards.
CCCCAAAGTTTTTTTACGATGACAACTTCTGTGCCTATTTCTTCAGTGGTGTAACTGGGTGGTGTGTCAAAACACGCTGGAGTCTCATTGGCATTCCCCATTTGGCTCAGTAAGTATTTGCCATCTCTATACAATCCGTTCACATACTGCAGAAGGGCATTGATTTTTCCAGGGAAGTTGGAAAGTAGACATGGGTGTAACAAAGTTCTTCACTGTAGGCAGAATCCATTGTGCCACACCATTTGTACACATCGACTATTACTTGCCTTGAATTCCCTCTATAGAGTGTTTTGTGCCTGCGCTATTTCTTGATCTTTCAGTTTAATGATTTCCTATTTAAAAGGGGTTTCTGTCTTTTCTTGGAGCGTGCAACAATTCCACAACTTGTTCTTCTACTTTGTGAGTGTTCTATTTTGGGTACACTTACACACATATATATATA
>VZTH01008290.1:397539-410812 GCA_013397815.1 Aleadryas rufinucha | reverse complement strand
GCACCACTTTTTTTTTTTTTTTTGTGAGACGTACCACCAAACTTAAAATATGCATTGTATACCTATTGATCCCTCCCCTGTTGCGCTCATTTTTCTCAACTCCATATGATCTGCTATTTCACACGTAACTTACAAGATTTGGGGAGACTCACAAAGCTGTGAAAGATCACTGTGAAGCTTTCTGAGTTACAGTGCAACACAGAGCTTCACAAGTCAGTGAGAAAAAGAGCTAACATGCTAACACCATGTTTTATTTAAACTTAGAGTTGCTTTGGGCATGTTTGTGCTCCTTATTCTCTAGGAGACCCCCACACTCACTTTGTCTTCATTAATCCTAAGGAAGAGGAACTAATTTTTTTCAGTTGAACTACCTGGGGGAAAAAAATTTCTCCTTTTTTGCTGAGATCTGCTACACCACTTAAACACACATGAGTCTATGGTGCAAGATGGGATCCACCCAAGAGTGCCGAGGAAACTGCTAGAACAGTTCACCAAACTGCTTTCAATCATTTACCCGCAGCCCTGCTCAACTGGGAGGGGGTCCTGGTTGACTGGAGGTTGGCACATCCAAAAGAATGGCTGGATGGGGAATCTGGAGAACTACAAGCCTCTTAGCTTCACCTTGGTGCCAGGGAAGGTCATGGAGCAGATCGTCTCGAGTGCCATCACATCTTGAGTACAGGATAATCAGGGGATCAGGCCCTGCCAGCTCAGATTTGTGACCAGCTCTGGTGAGGCTGCACCTCAAATTGTGTGTTCAGTTTTGGGCTCCTTGCTACAGGAAAGACACTGAGCTGCTGAAGCATGTCCAGAGAAGGGCAACGGAGCTGGGGAAGGGTCTGGAGCAGAAGTTTTATGGGGCTGAGGGAGCTGGGAGGGTTTAACCTGGAGATAAAGAGGTTTGGGGAGACCGTATCACTCTTCAGCTCCCTGAAAAGAGATGTAGGCACGTGGGTGTTGCTCTCTTCTCCCAGGTAATCAGCAACAGGAGGAGAGGGAATGGCCTCAAATTGTGCTTAAGAGTGTTTTAGATTGGATATTAGAAAAAAATTTCTTTACCAAATTGTGAAGTATCGGAACAGGCAGCCCAAGGTAATGGGCAGTGGAGGGCAATGGTGGCGTCACCAACCCTGGATGCATTTAAAAGACAGTAGATGTGGAACAGAGGGACATGGTTTAGTGGTGGATTTGGCAGTGCTGGGTTATTGGTTGGACTTAATGATCTTAAAAGTCTTTTCCAACCTAAATGATTCTGTGATTATAGTAATGTGGGGATCAGTCTTCTGGGTAACAAGTGACAGGATGAGAGGAAATGGCCTCACGTTGCACCAGGGAAGGCTTAGATTGGATATTAGGAAAAATTTGCTCCCTGAAAGGGTAGTTAGGCATTGGAAAAAGCTGCCCATGGAAGAGATGGAATCGCCACCCCTGGAATTGTTCAAAAGGTGTGTGGACGTGGCACTTGGTTAACTGGTGAACATGGTGGTTCTGGGTTAATTGTTGGTCTCGATAACCTCAGAGGTTCTCTGCAACCTTCACAATTTTATGCTTTTCCTTCTCCCTTTCTAAAAGGAATAGAATTGTGGGTAAGAGATTTGGAAATATAAGAAATTAGTGAGAAGATAATAGAATCATGATTCAGGGGAAATTTTAAGGAGCTATTAAGTATTGAAATGTTAGGGTCTCTCTGCCCTTTTCCTCCACTCAAACCTCTGGTTCTTTTCTTTTTTCTGAGTAAATTAATTCAAATGCAAGCCAGGGTTTTGTGTCTGTAAATATATGCCAGAGTGTTTATTGTTTTGTTGCCAGTAGGTTTGCCCACTGAGGCCTCCCAGCCCCTGTATTTATACACTTTTCACACTGTAAAGGGATCATAGCTCCTTGGGAGACACAGTGCTAACATTTCTGTGGTGCAGAAAATAGAGAAATAGTGGTAGGCCAGAGCTGATGTATTGTTAAAATTCCTAACTTCATTATGTGGGAGTCTACTAAATCTTTATTTTGCTATCTGAATTCAGAAAGAGGAAAAGCGATGCTGAATTATTTTCGTTCTCACCAGGAGCAGTCTCACGCTTGCTGCCTGTGCTTTGTAAAGGCTGCATACATAGTTAAGCACCTTTTGCGTTTACAGATGCCTTTACGTTTACAAATGCCTTTATCTTCAGAAGCATATTTGACACACTAGGCTGGCTTACAGTTTGAAAAGCCAGTGAATCATTCCGTGAATAGCTGAATACAGAACATTTGAAACAATCAATGACAACTTGCCAGGGCTTGGGCAGAATGCTCCCTATTGTGAAAAAGAGCTGTAGAGCAGTCTGTGAAACTCGAGTGGTCATCTGATAGGAAAAGAATGCAACCAATCTCCAAGGAGCTAAGCAGATATTAACATCACCAGTAGTGTAAGTTATCTCCCTCCATTTGACTGAGCTTTCATGTTCTGGTTAGGAATGAAAGTGCTGCTATTTTTTCCAGTCTTCAGATTTTAAGTATTTTCATATTTAGCAAAATGTGGGTTTTTTTGTTTGTTTGTCTGTTTGTGGGTTTTTAAAAATATATTAGTTCTATTGATACAAATGTACTTTTTTCCTGAATTTGTGAAATCATAATAAAAGCTATAAATACAGATAGTTCCTGAATCATATGACATAATGCAGGATTGAAGGTGAAATCCTATTATATGAACATTTGCACACTTATCTTTTTGCTATTAATATAGCCAAAATAGCTTAATAGTCAGCCCATAGCTACTAGAAGAAAACAAAATTAGAAGCTAGTGACTCGACTTCCCCTTTGTTCTTTATTCTCTACATCCAGTTACAAAAGGGTGACATGTCTGTGTGTGTGAGATGTAAAGAGAGAGCATAGATGCGTGTGGGGATGGGGTGTAAATATTTTAGCACTGCTAGAAATCCTAATTAATTCAATTTACTGTGAATTGCATTGTTACATTGTTTCACATTCTGTTGTTCACATCTCAAAATCTCAAGTCTCTGGCATTCCAGATATATCTACAAGATTTGTGTGGGAAAAAAAGTATTTTCCCAAATCTATTGAATATAGATTTTGACTTGCAACCCTACTGAAATCCAGTGTAAACTCTTGCTTTGACAGCAACACATTTTAGATGAATATCATGAAGAATTAAACCTAAACAAGCTTTCAGATGATCTGTATTATCATCACTCACCATTGAAATGGAACTGCTTCTCCAGTAAAACAAAGAAAATCAGCAGTAAGCCAAGTTTCCTCTGTAAATATTATAGACATCAAGGAAAGTAAGTAGAGTGAACTCTCTTAGACTTTTGAACTTACAAGCAGAGTAATAGAATTTTGCACACAGGAGGAATGATATTTGTTATTACCACATCTTTTCTTCTTTATTTTCATTGTGCACATAATTGTATACTTGGTTTATTTAATAAGCCTTACAGTGCAATACAAGAGAGTGCTCAGAGATTCAAAACACAATGTCGATGAAATTAGATGCTGCTGCTAAGGGACTCTTCTATATTTTATTTCTTTGTGGTTTGTGTGAGAATAATTCTGTGAATACATAGGAAATTACGACAAATCATAACAAAAGATATATATTGTGCCAATGGTGACTATATTTCTCTGTTATCAGGGTATCTAAAAATGAGTAGTTTTGTATTCTACATTTTGGTCTAACACACTGTTTGAATTATAGACATTTGGGGGATATTTTCCTTTTGTGGAAATTGGTCAGTCATTGTATTAGAGGGGGAAGAATTAAATGGATATAATTTTTTTCTGTTCTGGTGCATTTTCACCAGAGGTCTTGGAAATTCTTTTATGGAACCTGTCTAAATTGGCAGTAAATGATGTGCTTTTCTACCAGGTGGATGTTGAATTGATTCGAAGGTGATCAGGTGCTGCATCATCTTTATTTTCACACATCAAAGGTAGGCATATTGCAAGCAATTAATCATGTGCTTGTTTATTGTTTTGGAGTAAATGCATTTTACACACCTTTTGTTGCTGATTGTAATTTAATTACAAATCATCCCTATGTGTATCTGTCATTACCTTAGTGAACACAAAAGTGAAAGGATGAGAGAAAAAAAAGAAGCTTTTGCATCTGTGACACTGGTTACTTTTGAAACAAGGGGCGTAAAACAGGTTACTCATCACTGGTATTTTTAAAACAAATTAACTATTAGAAGTATTTGCAAACATATTTGGCTACTAATAGCAAAACACTTGTATTTTACATAAAAATGTTGTCAGTCATTAAAACAAAGTCATTTTGTTCTGAGGGCCTGGTTTCAGGAGGTGGAGTTTATCCAGGATAGGCCAATGTGGTTAGCTGTCATTGGGAACGTCAGGTAAAAAATAAGGGGTACAATACAATGATTCTTAAAAAACCTGAATTTTACCCTTTCTGTCTTTTCTACCTACTAACGTAGACATCAGTCCTTATTGGTGTAATGATTTCTTTTCACAATCATCCCCCAAGACTGTTTGTTAATGGCAATGGCAATAGGAATTGTAGGATATTTCTATACTTCTGAAGGTGCTATTTGGTGTATGGACATGCTTTTCACCACAATGTATTTAACATGAATGTTAAAAAATATGTAGGTGCTATTCAGTGGGATCTTTTCAGTTGTCTGTTGCCATTTTATTGAAAACGAGAGTTGATGCACTTGGATTTTAAACTTTTAAAATTGTGGCAGATAAGAATTCTTTACAAAAACCCACAGGCAGCCATACAGTTTTCATCAATTAAGACTTTAGCAAGGTTTCTATTTGAATTCTAAACCCTTGTGTTGATGAAACAACCAAATATGAAGCTCTCGTGTCACCCTGTCTTCATAAAAAGTAGAAATTTACAGACAAGGGAAATTTGGAAACATTGAAATTAATGGTTTTGGAACATGCCCACATAGGTGTGTCTGTAATTGCAATTAAAAAGTTGTAAAGTGCCTTTGGGGAACAGAATTAATGAATTGGGCAAACAAACATAATTCCTCCATTTCACTTTTTCTTCACTTCCCATCCCTTCCCAAAATGGCCCTGTTGGTCATGCACTGTGGGAAGCATTAATTATTTATATTTCCTGATGGGTTTAAGTCAGTGATTTTATTTTGCTATAATTGCAATAATGCAGCCCTTTAAAAAAGGAATGGATAGGTGCTTCTGGATAATTGTTGGTTTTGAGTGCAGAGATATGAGGATTTAACAGTGTGACATCAGCATTCACATTTTCATCTCCCAGTACAGAGTTTTATTCACTTAATGGGTAACTCCACTTAGCTTTTTATTCTTTTTAATTAATTATTTTTTTTATCCTTTCCAATAAATCCTGCCCTCTATCCTTTGTGTATTATACCCATTCATCGAACCCCACTGTACCAGTCTAACTTCTTTTTAGCTTTAGATGGGTTATGAAGAATCTCTGACTTAATTTGGGGTGAATTGATATAACTGAATATGGAAGCTGACTCTTGGAGTCTAATACTAATTTTCCCCTTGTAAGCCAAGATTAAGCTGTTAAATATTCAGAAATCTCTTAACCAGTAGACACTTTTTTGGGGCAAGGGAAAAAAAAGGAAAAAAGCACCCAAACCCCAGAGAAAGCTCTTTTCACCATGTTTTTTTCACAGAAGTTTAATTTCCATGAAGCTTTTGTAGTTTCAGATACTTAAGACTTAAAGCCCAAGTTCCTTACAAAAATAAAAAGGGTAAGACCTTCATTAATATTTTTGCTCTTTGATTAAAATCACAAAGAGTTTCAGCTTTTAAAAGTTCTTAGACAAAAGGACAAATTCTGCTCCTGGTCTCATTCTGTAACATCAATGAATCCTTGCAACCGAATTCTCTTAAAAGTAAAATGTAGATTCTTTACCTCAAAAGACTCATGTTTAGACTGTTGTTCATAACTGAGAAATCTTGCAATAAATTTATGCAACATACAAGGAGGAGGATACAAATCCATAGTAACAATGTGAGATGGGTTCAAGCTGCAGTGCCTTGTGTACCATACGTGGAATCTTGAAACTGAAACATTGGATAACTCTGGGGACTAATTCAGTGAATTAAATATTTGTATAACATTGTATACATGAGCCTGGTTATAGTACTCAGTGAGTACTTTGGTTTTCAGAACACTAGAATATATTATTGCACAACAGAATGAAAAAAACTTGAAAAAATACCGATTTTGTCAGTGGAAAAATTTTGCTCTTTGGATAAAAATTTTAACAGCCATTCTTATGTCATGCATGGTGGTTTTAAATAAATGTGAATTCCTGGCCAGAGCAGGCAAAATGAGAAATGCATTAAAATTTCAATAAAATAACTTCAGTTTTGCTACATTAATGAAATATTTAACAATGTAAGAACAAATATTTCAGAACAATTAAACTGTTTTATAGACAAAGAAATTCTTCTTTTGCCATCCTGCACACCCCCTGGGCAAGGTGAAGCTGTGTCAAATGTGAGCCGTTCTCCTGGGGTAAGGATTTGATTGCACCAGACCCTGAGCCTCTGAATTTGGGTTTCAGACATCAAAACATTCACCCTTGTTTACTTGGCGTTCTTGCAGCACAAGAAGGCACCAGGATGAGGTAAGCTTGGTGCATCACATGGATGAAGAGAACAGCACAGCAGGTAAGGGAAACAAGCACTAAGTTTTAGTTTGGTGATAGTTCCACGTAACTTCAAATGTATGCCAAGGCACCAGCTTCTGTGTCAAGGCACCATATCTTGCCCAGAAGTGCTAGCATGTACATTTTTATTATTACCAGTTATAGCTGACACTAACTAAATCTTAGCTCATGTCCTTGCAAACCGAGGTGTCAGCCAAAAACTATGAAACCATATAACTGGGCATCATCACATCACTGCTTCATAAAAGTCAGACACAAGAAGATGTAATGTGTGGAAACTGATTTGTTTTCTGTGGTTTAGAAGCCAGTAAAAGCTTTCCAAAATCCCAGCCCTCAAGTCCTTATGTACAACATGGTCTGACTATACAGTATTTTTTTTTCTCAGCTCTAGTTTTATGTGGGAATGTATTTCAGAATTAGACGGATTTAAGAATGGCTGCGGAGTTAGTTTAGGATGGAAACTGCAGGCTTCATCTACTAGGAGATGAACACCAAAATTATGAATTGTGAGGTATTCTTGAAAAGTGACTGTGTAGAGGAAATAGGCTTGTTCTATAGCCCAGCCCAGCCCAGTAAAACAAGGGTAATATAATCATTGAGCAAGTAAATTGCTAGAAAATGGAGGCAAATTGTTGATCCAGATCCCTTAACAAGAGTAGGAAATAAATTTATTTTATTCTTTATTCTTTCAAGATTGATGCAGGACATATCTGCACAGTAATTTGACGTGATAGCTGGGAAGCTCAAGAGATGACATAAAACCTGTAAAGATGTTGTCTGATTCCTGAAACCTGCAGAGATGTGAATATTAATCCTATCCACTTATAGCATCTCCAAAAATGTGTACACATGAGGGCTAAAAGAATTCCAGCCTTATCTTCACCACTCTTCTTCTACCTATAAATACTTTCCCCACCACAAAGGAAGACCTCCAAAATAGCAAGTTGAGTGCTGTGTTAGTGCATAGTGTGGGAGGGGATTGTGGGAACATGAAAGAATGGCTTTGTGCATTCCAGCCACAGTAATAACAATATCTGGTTACCTTCATTAGAATCTAAGTATAAATCAGAGCTTATTTTGCCAAGCCTTTATTTTCTCAATAAAATCAGTGAGGGTGCAGAATGCTCGTTTTAGTGTAAATATGTAGCTGTTGAACTGAAGCAAAGTTCATTCCACCATGCCAATCTTTGTTTCTAACTAGAAACAAGTATTTTCTTAACTGAAATGGAAGTGCACTCATCATTTATTGGCCTGTAAATGTCTTAAACTCCATCAAGGAATTAATAGAATTTTTCTGTTTCTCCAAATACCAGATCTGGATCATGAGAATATCATTAAGTATATGTTCAGTCATTTTAACTACATTGATTCCTTATCTTTGGATTGCTAATTCATCACTCTGCAGTGGATTTTTCTCCTAGTCACTGAATAATGTGTGTACGGAGGATTGTGCATAAAAATGTGTGATACTGTACATATTGTATATGTAAATTGTTACCAGGGAACATCTATTATTGTTATGAGTAAATTAAAATTCAATTTGTTATAAAGATTATATCTTATAAATTTAAAAAAAAAAATAAAAAAAACCAATTAGATGGAGTTCTATGGATTTTGCAGTTCCTCCTTCAGGATCAGGAACTTGAAGCTCTTTTAGCTTCTGTACAATGTAATAGTTGTCAAAATTTGCTTTACTAGTCGGGTTACTGAACTTTGCAGAGGTCTTTTACAGAAAAGTTTAATCAGCACATCTGAGTATTTTGGCAATACCACTCCAGCTCATAGAATAACACCTTTTCTTAGCTTCTAAGATTTGCCTTCATTTATGCCTAAGAACTGTTTACTAGTAACTGGCTGCTTTAATCGGTGACAAAAGAAGAGCAGCGGGGTGTTGGGGGAATGAGGATGGTGGGACTGCATCTGCCTTCTACAGATCGAGCACAAGAGGACAGGAATTTTTAGGTTACACCTACCATAAATACCTGGATTGGAATCTTGTCTCATGAAGTACATGAAACATCCAAGGCAAAGGGAAACTTTAAGGAGTAGAAGTGCACAATACAAACGTGCTAGATGCAGAGTGAGTTAACCTGAACTCTGATGTATCTGTAATTGATGTAAGTCATCAACACTGGAGAATNATAGAATTTTTCTGTTTCTCCAAATACCAGATCTGGATCATGAGAATATCATTAAGTATATGTTCAGTCATTTTAACTACATTGATTCCTTATCTTTGGATTGCTAATTCATCACTCTGCAGTGGATTTTTCTCCTAGTCACTGAATAATGTGTGTACGGAGGATTGTGCATAAAAATGTGTGATACTGTACATATTGTATATGTAAATTGTTACCAGGGAACATCTATTATTGTTATGAGTAAATTAAAATTCAATTTGTTATAAAGATTATATCTTATAAATTTAAAAAAAAAAATAAAAAAAACCAATTAGATGGAGTTCTATGGATTTTGCAGTTCCTCCTTCAGGATCAGGAACTTGAAGCTCTTTTAGCTTCTGTACAATGTAATAGTTGTCAAAATTTGCTTTACTAGTCGGGTTACTGAACTTTGCAGAGGTCTTTTACAGAAAAGTTTAATCAGCACATCTGAGTATTTTGGCAATACCACTCCAGCTCATAGAATAACACCTTTTCTTAGCTTCTAAGATTTGCCTTCATTTATGCCTAAGAACTGTTTACTAGTAACTGGCTGCTTTAATCGGTGACAAAAGAAGAGCAGCGGGGTGTTGGGGGAATGAGGATGGTGGGACTGCATCTGCCTTCTACAGATCGAGCACAAGAGGACAGGAATTTTTAGGTTACACCTACCATAAATACCTGGATTGGAATCTTGTCTCATGAAGTACATGAAACATCCAAGGCAAAGGGAAACTTTAAGGAGTAGAAGTGCACAATACAAACGTGCTAGATGCAGAGTGAGTTAACCTGAACTCTGATGTATCTGTAATTGATGTAAGTCATCAACACTGGAGAATGAAAAACAGCTCATAAAGAGAGTAACAGATATTTTTCTTTGTTTTCTCCTTTATACACATCCAAAGGGAGAATCTTCTAAAGGAAGAAATTGTTTTGTGGGCATTGCAACTCATGATGTTGTGTTTCTAAGGGTTTGTATCTAACAGGTGGGTTCTTCCCCCTCCTTTTCTTTTTTTCCCTCTTTCCCGCTACTCCCTATATTCCTCCACTGTGTCTTGACCTTCTCAGGTGTCTGAATCCCCCGATGAATAGAAAAGTACTTTGTGACTTCTTTCAGGCTGCTACAGAGCTAATTTATTGAAATAAATATGTATGCCTGTTTGGTTGACCAGCTGATGAATGAGAACTCAAACCGTTGCTCATTCTACTGGGATACAAATTTAATCTTTTTTTTTTTCTACTCAGGAGCTGATTTTCTCAGACTTAATGTTTCTGATGCAACCAGACTAACATAGTTGGATTTAGGTGATTTATTGAAAAGGTTTTCGGAGGGAAGGTAGGCAGCAAGCCTGTGAATAAGCTTTGTTTCTTAGGATATCCAGGTGCAATTGGAAAGAAGGATATTTATTCTGGGATAAATTTTAGACTTCTTCTGCTTCCCAGAAAATCAAGGAAGATACAACAACACAGTAAGCCTTACTTGAGCAATCTATCTTTGTAACACTAAGTCTGATTACTGGATACATTCTCAAGCTATGTAGTAATCTGAAAATTATATTTCCAAAACCAATTTATCTTCATCCTTTCAGGCTTTCTCCTCCTCCCCCATAACCTCTATAGCATCTGGTTTCCTAAAGTCTGTCTATCCATCCAGAATTTAATTTTCTTCTGTACCCTTCCAAATTCTAAGTTTTTTTTGTAGTGATGGAATAACACCATCCTTACCTGTCAATCAAACCCATAGTACTACGGGTTTTGGTACTAATCTCATTTACTTTTACTACCTCTTCAATAATACCTACATTCCTCAAATCCATATTTTGGCTCCCAATTCAGAGCAATTTCAATTCAGATCACTTTTCCTTTTTTTAAAGTCATTCACAGCTATGATACTCCCTGCTTAGCTGACTTATGATCTCTCTCTTTCCTCATCTACAATTCCCCTCTGTTATCTGTGACACTGTTTTCTATCTGTTTGTCCATCTCCATCACAGCTTTGTTCATGATGTTTCCTAAAGAAATGTAAAGCTTAAAGATTTACGTTTTCTAAGTGTGTTTTCCAGGCAAACTTCTATCATGAGGCCTGTAAGAAATTCAGAGTTAACAGTAGCTAGAGAAAAAACTATTATTATTTAGAAGGAAAAAAGAAATAATTTACATATTAATACCTACAGGTACATGTGTTTGTGTGTTTGTATATATATATGTATGTATGTATGTATGTATAAGGTATTTGTTGGAGAGTGCTATTTAGGGCAAGAACAGCCTCCTGGTGCAACATCAAACTACTAAATTATAAAACTGATCCTCTTGTAATATTGTATACTTGCCAGATCATCTCCATTTTTTAACCCTAATTAAAGCTCATCTTCACTCACCATGTTTTAGGATTGTGTTCTCCATCTGTATATCTGATCATAACTACACACATGGAATAGCTGACAAAAATCCTTAAAACCTACGTGTCCCAAATATTTTGTCACTATGCCAGACATGTATATTTTTCTTTCATTGAGGTCTGAAATGATAGCAGGATCTGTGCTTTCCTTGGAGCATCATCATTCCACAATTGTTCCCTGCTGCTTATGGAAAAGGTGGTGTTTTCCCTGGCCCAACAATGTTCTCTTTTCTATGCCTGAACATACCAGGAATATCATAACAGATTCTTTTTATCAGCTTTGGATTTATAGCAAAAATATTGGTGGTGTTGTGCTTTTTTGCTTCACAGGAATGGAAACTCTCAGCACTGACCTAATTTTATCTCATTAAGGATCGTGGGAGTTTTGTTTACCATTACCTTTAGCAGAAGCAGTGATGACAATTCTGATTCATTTTACTAATCCACACTTTGAAAATTTGAATGCTCAGGAATTTTTTTAAAGTTATTACTTGGCAATGTTGAGACTGGTTTCTTAACAAAAAATGCAAAATTCAGAGAGAGAAAAATCACTTCATTTATGCTTTATTTTTTAGAAATATATAAGAAAAATACTCAGAAAAAGTAAAACTACCCATTCAAAGCTTTAAAAAAATCCTTTGACTTTCAATTTAGAAAGACAACCATGTTTTTTATCAGATTGATTGGGAGGCAGGGGTTATGTTACATTAAGTTTTCTTATTCGTGCAGTGCAGTCCTATATAAATAATGCTCATTATGTACCCATATATTCAGACATATGGTCTTCTTTGTGTCCATCATGGAATGATACTCCTAGATACTTTGAAATTTGTCTACTGCTTTTGGGCTGTGTGTGGTTTTTGTTTTCCTTTAGGTTCAGGGGTGTTGCAGTCAACAAATCAGAAAAAAAACCCCAAAATGTAATGGTTAAACTAGTGTGTAACACAAACAAAAGATCAAGAAACTCTGAAATAAAATTTTATTCTTTGTGTCATTCAAGAGACTGAAAAATGCAGAATTTTTATTAACTTCCTTATTTTCCAGGTGGAAAGGCTATGTACAGTTTCTGCTAATATAGAAAAAAACCCCAAGAATCGGCCTTATTCTTTCTTTTGAACACATATCCTTAAAACTGCGTGTAAGATCCATATGATGTATCAGGGGAATGAGGATGCTCAGCATTGCCACATTTTGTTTTTAGCCTAGTCAGTATTTCATTCACACACACTTTTAATATTCTTGTTGCCTAAATCATATATTAATGTTCTTGGTCTCCGTAGCTGAAAGGCATAATTCCAGTAATGAGACGAAATAAGCAGAATGCTTGATGAAGTAGCTAAGCTACCAAACAACAAACAGAATGTTTCATCAACTCTGTTTTAACAACTGGTATGTGAAGCTGCCACAGTTTTGTCATTTCCTCACCAAGAAATGCATCTCTTTTTATTGTGATGTGGTAGGGTATCAAAAGGGTCAAATCAACTCAAATGTTGTGAAAGCATAAAATGCAACAGGAATAGAAACAAGTTATGATGAAATTAGAGAAAAAAACCAATGTTTTCAGAATTATTTCATACAGTGATCCTGTTGGGTTTTTTTTTCCTTCTGTGAGACCTCCAGCACACCTACTAAATCCCACCAGAAGAGCCAGAATCAGCAGTTACCCCAAGGTAAGTGATACAGTCTCCTGGCTAAATTAATTTTGTTCCTTACCCTTTTATTATTTCGTGTTGAAAAGGAAGTTTGACACTTCTACTGCAGAACTAGACTTTTAAGTACCTCTTTTTTTGGTCCATTTCCTTCTTAAATTCTGAGAGATTTACAGAATAGAAGCTGTACAATTGAGAGGAAGAGGAGAAATCAGAGATAATGGAGTTAGCTTCGAAGTTGCTGAGAGCTGAGTTCCCAAGACTGTGTACTTTCTTCATTATTTGTAATGTATCTTTTCCAGCTGTAGAAATATAGTTGTATAATATTTTAAATAATTACTTTTAAATTAATTTCTTCAGTCATTTTACCATTATTGCATGATAATTGCTATTTAAAAAAATCTAATAGAAGATCCTTAAGATTTTTTTTTT
>VZTH01008290.1:330772-397125 GCA_013397815.1 Aleadryas rufinucha | reverse complement strand
TAATTTCTTCAGTCATTTTACCATTATTGCATGATAATTGCTATTTAAAAAAATCTAATAAAAGATCCTTAAGATTTTTTTTTTCTGAGCTAATACATTGAAGAGTATCTTAAGTACCATCTATTAAAACTTTTATTTTCCATTTTCCCTTATGACTAGTGCATTATGATAGCCTTTCTAAGCAGTATTAACTGCTTCTACAGAAACTCTCATATATATGGGGACATCTGTTACGAGTTTTTGTTCGCAAGTACAAAACAGTGTGATGCAGATGTTACAGAGTGGATAACCTGAACATTTCTATTTATTGTGAATTTTTCACCTCCCGTAGTTTTGGTGCACATGAACTGAGTCTGTTTTGGAAGGCACCAAGCTGGGAGCTTTTCTCCTCTGGGCTCTTCACCCTGTCAGGAGCACAGCAATTCTCAACCAAGGCACTAAAAGTCAACCCTAGAGAAACTGGAGGGTAGATGAAAATAGCTACAGATTTTTTGAAGTGCACCACTGATACATGAAGAGAGACAGGATCCATTTGGAAAGTATCTTGATTCTGTTAATTGCTTGCTCACTATTCCATGAGCAAGCTTACACATTATTTCCTGGTTTCAGATAAGGCACAGCTGGAAATCTGCCTGATGCTATCAGCTCTTTTGAAGTGATTGGGCAATACCTGAATGATTAGAAAGGATAAACCTACAGAAAGACATTTTTATTAAATACGTTTTGCTCATTCTGCAAACTGACATGAAATGTTGTTCCAGCTGTTTCTTATGTATTTAGTCAAATTTATCTAGCACTGTCTTTTTTCTGAGTACGTTAAATGTACAGAGAAGAAAACCCACACTCATGGAGACCACAGCCAAAGATTGCATTAAGTTTGGAAGTAGTGAATGGTCTCAGTGTTACATGAGTGGCATGAGAGAGACAAAATCAGTTCAGACCATGTCTGAGAGTCTTCTGTCTGACAAATGCCAGCACTGGAATACTGTCCCAACATCCCACGGCCTCTGGTCAGAGGCTTTCCTAGAGAGTCATAATATTTTACATTTTATCACCTTCGTAGGATTTCACTTTTTCTTTAATTGTACACTACTTTTAATGCACTGCAGCTCTTCCTGGGTTTGAGAGCAAGGTCATTACTTGCTCTGCATGTTCTGCTCATGACTTTGTGCATTTGTGCCATGTGCCCCTCACCCTGCTATGTCTTTTTCAGGCTGAAGGATCCTAGTCTATTTTGTCACATCTTGTACAGAAACATTTCTTACCTTGATAATCATTGTCATTCTCCTGTAAAACTTCTAATTTTCAGTGTGCCCCTTTTGATATAAGAACACTATATATTAGAGCATTTAACAGGAAAGTGCGGCATGGTTTTCTACATAATCATAATGATATCTGACTTGTTTTCTGTTTCTTTCTAACCAAACATAATTTTGGCTTGTTTTGTTTTGTTTGTTTGTTTTTTGGGGTTTTTTGGGTTTTTTGGTTTGGTTTGGGTTTTTTTGTTTGTTTGGGTTTTTTTAAAAAAAATTTGTTGATTATTTTATCAATGTTCCTGATTGGCCAGAGCCTGTAAGTGTATTTGTAGAGCTGAATTAGGTTTTTATTCCATACATTATTAACTTTTTATTTATCTATGATGAATTTCATTGGCCTATCACAGAGTCTTCTAAGTTTCCCTGTTTACTGAAAGCAGCCATTGTTTTTGCTCCTGTGAATATGTCAGGATCATCAACAGACTATATCCTTCATTGGTCATCTGGGTTTCTGTATCAATTTATGAATACAACTCAAAACTTCCCACTTGACACTTCTGGCTCTGTAAAATCTAGTCACTTTTCTTTATACTTAGGTTTTCCAACTGTGTGAGGACATTTGACATTATCCTATGCCTATAAGTGTTCATTTTTGATCCTATGAGAAATCTTTTGGCATTCCAAGTGGGTGAGATGCAAATCTGATTTATCACTAAACTTGTTTATCCCTCCAGAAGACTCCTATAATTTGGAAGGAAATATTTCTCCTTAGAAGAGCTTTTGAACATATTTAACCTTCATGATGTATTTTATTCCAAAGCTCACTAATTCAATTCTTTATTATGAACAACAGACCAGTTGCTTAACCCTTGAGTTCCCTTTGAATTCTATGCTATCTGTGACTGAAAAATCATTTGTCAACTTAATCAACAAATTCTTTTACCAGTATTTCATCTTGGGATGGATCACTGATATTTTCCTTGCAAAGGAAGATTTTTTCAGAATAGGCACCTAAGTGGATGCATAGATTAAAAAAGAATAACTTTGGCATTATCTACTCTGCATACTGCTGTTACACTTAAATGTTCCACATTTATGTGGTCTTTTTGCAGGCATCTTTCTTTTTGTGTGTTTGAAAAATTAAAAATATTTTAATCTGTATTATCAGGTTGTAGTTCTTTGGAAGTTGTTTCTCAAACTCATAATTGGCCTGCTAAAAGATTAAAAACATTTCTATTTTCGTCATTTGCATACATCTTCACTATTTGAAAGCAGACTTCTGGATTGTTACTACCTTCTCCTACTTTGATATTTAACTAGATTTTCTCAACTTCATAATTTTTTTCTTTTTTTTTAGATTTGGTATAGCAATGGTATATACCATTGGTATATGACTTTTGCCTCTAATATGGTTTTAAACAATTTTGAGCCTACTGCAGTAATTTACTCTTTTGACTGCCCTTCACAGATTTTAACAACTACTTTATTCTTTGTTATTCTGCTTTTTACATTTTGTAGTACCAAGAAATAGCAAATTTTGCAAGTTGTTTTGTTCCTATACAGATGTCCAACCTAGGCACCTTTTCTGTCTGCTTGAGTTAAGCAGAACAGCTCTTTAATCACAGTCTGTGAGCCACACCTCACTACTAGTCAGGACCTGGTTAGAAGTTTCTTCTTTTATTTCCTGACTCCATAAAACAATCATTAAACATGCCTAAAAATTTGAATTTTATCTTATGTTCTAATGAAATATTTGTCAAATTCAAGGTACAGCTGGTCTTTCGTATCTACTGCAGACACCACACTTGCAGCCTCTCTGATCGTGTCAAATGGCCTGAGTATGAAACATTCTTTTCCACCATGCTGACTGGGCAACAGCGTACTTTAAATTTCATGTTGTCTTCTAGGCTATGTGGAGTTGTGTGACTGAAAGGCAAAACTCAATGAATAAGATGTGTGTATCTTCCAGTATCTCCAGTGTGTTGGGACTTTGGGGACTCTCTTTGAATTTGTGTGACAGAAGCATATGTTGTTTCTCTACAGTTGACTGTCTAAAAGATAAATTTCAAGGACATGTTGATTACTGGGTTTAATACTTCCTCTGAGCTTTGAAAAGATTTCTTGCATACAAATAATTAACTTTAATGGAAAAGAAATGATGTTGTCTCTGCAAATGCTAAGTGTTGGATGTGTGAAGCTAGTTTTCGTGTTTGGGCTTGACTTTTGATGAGTTTCTAAATTAAACCTCGCAATGATTCCATTTTAAATGATTCCTTAATAAAGAATGTTATCTTGCCAATGAGCTAGCTAAAAATCAAAATTTAAAAAAAAAGTAATTTCTTTTAAAACTGGAATCAGTCCAAGCGGTCATCAGGGTTGGACATACTGGTTTATTCTGCTTCTGTACCCACTCAGTTCTGGCATTTTATGAGGCCAGGACAAAGTTTTCCATAAGAAGCAAGTTACACAGTGACACAATGATTTTAAAGCTGTTAATTGTGTTTATTACTGTATTTTTACTGCAATTCACCTGTTGCTCTTGACCATGGGCTTTCTCAAAAAGCCATCATTAGATTTAGATAATTAGCAGGCTTGACATGCTCTGAAGGCATGGAGAATATTGATTGTAGGTAGTACATTCAATTGGCCCCTCTGAATCAGACTTGTGTAAAAGTCTTGTTCCTACTGTTAACTGGCTAAGAGTGTTTAGTTTTATCCTTCCTACACACTGCTTGCAGGTCAGTGGCATGTGACACCCTCTAGAACATTTAAAAGTGGCTGAAAACTCAATAAGATCTTACTGGAAACATGGTACAATATCTTCAATTTTAACACGGCATTTGTTTAATTTTGGGCTCAGCTGTCCCTGCTGGCTCAAGCTCAGTTCTTTGGGTGGGACTGGGATAATTATCTCCTGTGCCAATGGCAAGACAGTTCATTCAAAATGATGCCTGGAGCTGAAAACAGCATTTGCAGCAAAACAGCAAACTAGGCTTTTTAACATGATTCTAATCCTTCCCTAAACAATTACTTAGAGCTGACCTTTAACTTCTCTTTCTAACAAGTTTGGGTTTATAGTTCATGTCTGGGTTTTCTAAAATGAGATTTGAATATCCCTCTCTTTTGAAAAAAAATAAATGTGTTACAGAAAATTTTTGCAGAATAGCTGATTCAGTTTATTTTACTGGAAGTAATAAATGCCTCATTTTGCAATACAAATAAGCATTGTTGAAAGCAATTCCACTTGATCTGCTGTTTGTGAAAGAAGGCAAAATGATAGTTTTGAAACTGAAGATGTTTGTCTACACCAAAGCTACGACAAAAATAGCTCTAGTGTGAAAATTCATTCTTCATCATACCAGTACTGCTCTGTCCATTTTGTGAACAGGCAGCAAAAGAAAGCAAGAGCTAGAGGATAGATTTATTTTTATCAGCATAATTTATCAAGCAATTATCCAACATTGCAACTCTCAAATGCTTGTTCCTTTCTTATTTTAAACTCTAGCCAAGATCAGTAAATGTTTCTCTTCTTCAGAAACTGTTGCTCTAGAGTCAAATTTTTGTCATTTGTCTCTTAACTACCAGGAAAAAGGACTCATGGACTGTTACAGGATATTTTATTCCAACCCTAGTCCAGCATGTTGCCCTGCTGTGGCAACGTTTCTCAGTCATTACTCTCCCACTGGCATCAGTATTTCCTAATTTATTGTGGGCAATCTGCTCTTCTTGTCAGGTCATGTCTGACATTTTAATGTGTGGTGGCACAGGTGAAGCAGGTTTTCTGCAAGCCTTGGGATG
Organism: Aleadryas rufinucha; assembly: GCA_013397815.1. Taxonomy (NCBI): domain Eukaryota; kingdom Metazoa; phylum Chordata; class Aves; order Passeriformes; genus Aleadryas; species Aleadryas rufinucha. The sequence continues at coordinate 392,071 of VZTH01008290.1, read as the reverse complement.
AAGAATGCTAAGCTGTGGTTATCTGCAGAAGCACTTTCCACACTGGGCATCATGGATAGACTTTGCCACCTCCTGCTAGCACGCTTTAAAGTCTTGTAGGGCAAGCAGAAAATATCCATCTGACAAGTCTTTTTCAGCTTTCCAACAGGTGGCCTGTGCACTGCCCACAACAAAGTGAAATAACTAGTGCAGGGTGGAAGCTGGCCATGGATGCGGGTACGTGGGAAAAGTCTGAGTGAAGAGAAATAGCTGGATGTGTGCAGACAGCTTGGAGTAGAAGGAAGAAGTTTTACTGTCTGATCATACCCAATAGGTGCTCAAGGAGTGCCAAAAAGCCATCTTCCATCATGGAAATCCACGGAAATGTTGTTAGGCCTGGCCAGCTGAAGAGGGTATGGGCACCAGTGCATGACCGCCTACAGGGCTCAGCTGGCAGCAAACTCCAAGCACTGCTGGTGGCCACTGCCAGCACCCAGCATGTGGTGGTGACAGCTCCCAGCTGCCACTGGAGCAAGGCAGCTGGGTTAGGAGAGGAAGGCTGCCCACATGCCCTTGACACCACAGAATGGCTCTGAACTCTTTTATTAAGGAAGAGATCTGTAAAATAACGACACTGATAAAATTTCTCTAATTTATACCTGTGTGCACTAGAAATCCAGTTGGGGCAACTAATGTTTTGGTTATAATAGTGATCACATGGGTGTTAGCTTTAATCTAGTTTCACTAGATTTAAACCAGTTAATTAGGTATGTGTAGTTCTGTCGCCCATTGCCGTTTCTGAGCTATCCGTTTTCTCCTCAGGTTAATTTTTTTATATAGCTCACATAATTTTGTAAAAAATAATTACTATATGCATCTCCAAAATTAGCTTAGAACAGTCATCAAGATATTGCAAGTGGTTATACTTCCTACATTAGAATAGCAGAAACTATTCGTAATTAGCCCTTTGCATTGCACAGCAGCAAGGAAGGAAATGATAGTAACAATGTATAAGCAGGTTTGATGATGAATGTCTTTGGAAAACCAGCTGAAGGACAAAAAAGGAAAAAAGAAAAAAATCAGTGAGACAAAAGGCATGTCTGCAGAGTGGAATAAGCTCCTTTTCCTAGTGTCTGACTGCAAGGATGTGAGGAAGCTTTGGTTCCGAGTCTCTGTAGGCACAGTTGATACTGACTGAAATACTGATCCTACTGGCTCAAGTTCAGGATTCCCCGAATGTGGATACGTGTCCTCTGAAGCAGAACAGCTTTGAGCAGAGGAGCTTTTGTCAGTATCTACTTGATCTCTCTGATCTGTCTGCGAGTAAGAGGTTCAGAAACATACTGCAATTAGAGTTGGTTAAGTGGTATATGAAAACCATAAAATAATAAAATTAAACAAATAGAAAATAAAAATTGTCCTAGTAAAATAACACGTTTGGGCACAGTGATTTGGCTGTGTACCTGCAGATACTCCCTGAAGAGGTAATTCAATTTTCATTCGTTGCATATTCAATGTATTTCTCATTTTGTTCTTGTAATGATTGGTTTTGTGCTAAAAACTGGTAATCATGCTAAACTGAACACAATTAGTTTCCTTTTTCCGCAGTATTAAAATCTTTCACAAAATAGAGAGAAATCCAGTTCCAGAGCTGTGCTGGGTGTTGACCAAAGGAGCTGCAAACTCAAAACCTGAGAGAAAGTTAGCCATTTATTTATAGCAGAAGAACGAATTGATTTATCTGAAAAAGGGATATGTTTGCATCATCCTCAAAGGTAACAACAAACAAATAAACAAACAAAAAAAACCCAAAGAAACCAACCCAAGAAGGTATGAAAATGTTTGCTTTATTGGGAAAGTACCTATGGCTTTTAAAAAGAAAAAAGAAGGCAGGGTAGCGACTTTCTTCATACATTACGTAAGTAGCATCACTACAAATTAAAAAGAGATGGAAAAAGTGGTTTCCCTTAAGGTGGTGTCCAGCTCAAAGAAAGGATCTTCAAAGTGATGTAGAAAGCTAAGAGAAGAAACAAAGACTTTCTTTGCAAGTTTAAGACAAAGTTTAGCATAACCAGGGAATGTATATCCTAAGGAATTTATTTCCAAACAGCTGTGAAGAAAGGCTGCCTGGATTATCCAGTTGTTCACCTTTTTCAAAGAGCAAAAAGGGTGAGGACAGAGCTGACTCAGTTGTCATAACTCCTCAAATGGGAGGCTGCTGTGTCCTCTGGGAAGGTGAAAGGAAAAGGAGGCACTGTTGGTTTGGACAGCTGAGGTCCACCCTTTGGTCATAGGAGCTGGCACCAGGCTCCTGGACTTTAAGCCATATCCAATGAACTGACACACAAGACATCTGGACTTTGGGCTGTGGTCAGAGCGAGCAGAGGGTCCTGGATGAGAGAGACTGAACTTCATGTACAGGGTAAGCAAAGCAGCCTCAGTATTTTCACTGTGCAATATAGGGATTGTGTTGGGTCCTTGTTATTGTTGTGAATGAGTTCCATCATGTCTCTGGTGAATTGAATTTAGCCATCTACTTGCAGGTCAAAATATTTATCATGTCTTGTGAGACTTGTTTAGTGGTGTTGGGGTGGCCTTGGAAAGCCGAGTTTCTATGACGAAACTTGAAAAATCAGTTTCTTTTATTAATGTAAGACACTTCAGGGTGATTAGGTGGCAATGCAGATGATTGCTTGGTTGTGTTTATGTAAAGAAGGCTGGCATTGGGTTTTGATCTACTTTGACTCTCAGCTCTCTATGGAGCATTAGCATACTTGAATAGGAAAGTGTAGTTCCAGACTAGTGACATTTATTGATATAATACTTGTAAAATGTTACAAATTCTTGCATGTCAAGGTCTTAACATAAAATTAAAATGATACAAGTATTATAATAAAAGTACAATTGAAATACACTTCTCACCAAAAGCCAGAGCAGACCTGAGCATATCTAGAAAGCAGGATGCTCTGTAGCATACTCAATAGACATTCCTTCTGCCTCTCATGGATTTCAAGTTTCAACATCTCTCTGTACTCATTTGTAATGTATTTTCTAAGTCACTTAGATTTACCCTCTGAATGCTGATCTGCCCATCATTTCACTTCCCCTTAGTCTTGCTATGTATTATAAATATTGAAATGTCTTGTTAATATTAATAAAGTAGTTGCTTATTTAGGCTGTTAAGACTACAGATTAGGTGTCAATGGGATGCTCAGGAGGAAAAATACATTAAAGATGTCTGTTTAAAGGAAAACTGGAGGTGGGATAATAAATTTTCATCTGCATTGTAGCCATTATTACCTCTTTAGCAGAAAGCCTGGGCTTCTCATTTGTCACACTTTTTAACAAGGGTAGAAGAGGGATGGAGTAGAAGGAACAATTGCAACTTCTATCAGCACTTCCCATTACAATGATCACAGATAATGCTGCATTTGGCTCCTGCTGTGTGCTCCATAATTCTGCCAGGGAAATAAAGGATCCCGTTGAAACATGCAATTCTTACATTGCAGGGATATTTCACAGTTTTACTTTGTTGTGCGTTGTAAAGTATAATTTTCCAAAACATGCTGTATTATGGTTTCATAGTATTTTAAAGATATCTTTTCTGAAGAAATTGAAGTTGGAACACAGTAGTGTTTATCACTTCTGCTTATTTTTTTCAAGCTATCAGAATTTTGAACTTTTCCCACTAGCAGAAAGGATGTTTTGAACTAAGAAAACATTCATCACTAGAGGGAAATTCTGTTCCTAATGATTTTCACAAATCACTTGCAATCATTAATTGACTTTATCAGTTTTGAGATATGTCAGTAGCAATAGAATATTTTCTAGCCTTTGATGATGGTTTGATACAGGTCATTCTTAAATGCCAATGTTATTAGAGTATTTGTGAATATATCTAAACCTTATAGAGAGACAATATAAATTAAAAGAAGTTTATGTGAGAGGAACGCATCAAATTATTTGTGGAATCCATTGAAAAAACAAAATCAAGCAATATACCTTTAAAATTAAGAGTAATGTTAATTTTATAATTTATCAATAAAACTTTTTGAAAATATACTTTATTAAAAAGAGTGTTTTACAAGTTAAGTCTGTTACAGAAGAGTCCATGATATACATGGAAGCCTGTAAGGTGGCGATTGAATTATTGTGTTGGACCTGATGATTTCATATCGACATTGCTGCTAGTGAGAACAAAAGAGAAAAAGATGCTGAAGCACTCTGTGAGATTGACTTGTGGTTCATAAAACCTGCATATTTAACAAATGCAGGTTCCTGAACTCCATGATTTTTCCTTCAGTCATTTTCTAAAAGGTTCATAACAGACGAGGAGGTGCTAAGCAAACTAGCTGTAATTAGCCACAGATTGGAGGCAAACATATGGAATAGTTTAATACCAAATTCACACTATGCTTTAAGAAACTCCTCTGAAAAGTGTCACAGCTAATGTGAGATATTTGTGCTGTTTAAAAAAAAAAAATTGTTCATGTACCTTGTAGAACAAATGGTAGGTGTGCTCAAAAAATTTTCCATCCATAAGTTTGTGCACCAAGAAGACTCTACAAAAGGAGATGTCTGTGACTTTTTAGTTTGTATATGGCCTACAGACCCTAATCATAATCATATAAATTGAGTATGTGAAAAATGATGCCCCACTCAAACAGGACTGGATTTTACGTGTTGTGGCTGTTATGCCACTGCTCATCACCTTTGATTGCTCTTTAATTTTGGGTCAATGTTAACAGAGATTTGAATTTGAAACATTTTGTGTGTTTCTAGGTAAATATCAGTGGTCTCTGGAAAGATGTGGCAGGAGATCATCTGCCAGGCACCTTTTGCTGTGCAATTGGTTTCATCTTTCTTCATATTCACTGATCACTGGTGAGATGGCAATTCCTAGAATTTTCCCAGGAAGGGTGGAAATCAAAGTTTTTAACTGAAGGTGGTAGCTATCATCCACTCTTTTGCTAAAGAACATTCCACTATTCTTCCATGTTGTGGTTAGTAATATTATGCAGTGGGGCTTTTTATATGTTCACAAAGTCATTTCAGGTGAAACACGTGATAGCCTAAGTTTGAGGAGGACATTTTTAAATAATAATTTTAAATTAATACACAATGCTCTGCTCAGTTGCATAGAGTCTTATAATTCATCAAGATTGCAAATGAAATGCTGTTTCAAATGAGAAGTCTGGTTAGATGTATTTGTGTCAAAAATCTCAAAGGCAAACAAAAATTCATTAATTTCATACCTCTTAGACATAAACATTTTCTGTCACTACTCAGCTGAAGCCATGTTATCTCATCTGTCCATGATCATCTACACTGTAGAAGTCAGTGAAGCTGCTTTTCCTGTTTTCATTATGTTTTCTTCTTTTTTTTTGTACAAAATATGTGGTTTTGCAGATGTTAAAGTGGAAAACAATGTTAAATTCTACAAATGAATATTAAAACCTAAGAATGATGTTGCCTCTATTCTCCTTTTCATACACTCACACACACACACAAAAGCCTTGAATGATTTCCAGTTCAGTGAAGTAATTTAAAAATATGAATGTTAAATAAATTTAAATACAAACACTGAAGTGAAAGCTAAAGAGCAACCAGAATGTTTTTAAGACTTAATAAAATTGTGAATATCTTTACGATTGCTTTCAAAATCAACGTTGTTTTTTCAAAGTTTTTAGCTGGGTATTCCTAGTGTATCAGAGCAAAAGTGCTACAGATCTGTCACATGGCATCAGGAAACAGCCATAAGCTTGGGAAAATCTGAAAAAATCTATGCCGTGCTGATCTCAGGTGCTTGGCTGTTCTAATGTGGATAGCTGTCTCTGAAAAGAAATAAACATGCAGAGAAGCCAGGTTAATGATCAAAAGATAATTAGCTTTGCAGATATTTGTAAATAGTTTAATTGGAGGACATTGAATTTAACATTCTATAAAAAGTAATAGGTAACCATCAAACTATCATCAAGGAAATTATATGCTTGTTTAGTACATTGTCTGTGACACGATTATTCTAATGACTGATTTACGTATATCTCTGCCCTCTTATTCAATAATGTTAGAACTAACAAAACTTTTTTTTTTTTTTAATTTTGAAGAGATTTATTTTATAGTAAGTGAAAATTTGCTAGAATAAGCTCTTGTGAAGAATAATATGAGTGTTTCACAGATCCAGTGTGAATTAGTCTAGAGGTTGAGGCTTTTATCTATCTGGCCCTAGATTCATGGTGTTGCTTTGAGGAATATTTGATGGTTTTTCTACATTTAAAAAGAGAACCAACCCTGTCCTAATTTTATAGGGAGGTATTGCATAACAACACAGCCAGCAGTTGGGTCTGTCACAGCAATGCAAGGGCCACATTTTTAGTGTTTGGTGTGATTCACAGCAGTGACTTCAACATGAGTATCCCATGAAGTTCTCATAACCATGAGGTTACTGGTTGCTTTTTGTCTTGTGAATGTTCTGTTATTAAAAAAAAAAAAAAAATAGGAAGCTTGGAATAAATTTTGACTAAATGAATAATGAGAAGCAAAAAGAATTAACAGCTTTAACAAACCATAACAGAAAACAAACAAACGATAAAACATCCCAGCATTTTTCAGGTGGAAAAAATCAGTCTATTTTTAAAAATAATTTCAACTTCTTAGTTTCAACAGATATGCACAAAAAATATCTCTAGAAGCTCTTTTAAAATAGTTGCCATTTTCAATAACGAAAGACTTTTTAAGATAAGAATTTCTGACTGAGCATAATTGCAATGTTTATTGCTTGTTTTATGGTTGTTTATTTTCTTTTTTTTTATTTTGTGTTTCTTGGTTTGTTTACTTTTTATAAAAATTTGGTTTGTTTCAAACCATGCAACCTCACTGTTAGAAATGGCTCCAGCAGTCTTCCTGTGTATGAAAAGTTCTGCCAGGTTTAAAGATCCATTTTCAGCTGTGAGGCTCTTTCAACTATAAGAAACCATATTTTGCTGGTTTTGTTGTAAATGTACCACAGCCTCTGGCCTGTGTGATATCTATTTTAGCCTGCACTTTACTGCTTTACCTGTACCATGAAAAATCCCAGTTTCTGTTGAATGCCATGGTTGCTGCTCTTCTTGTTGTCTCTGCTGCACAAGTGGTGATAGTTTCCTTTTCTAGTTCTCATCAATAATCCGTATAAAGGTTTTCTTGGTAGCTGTGCTCTGTTAGGATCCAGCAGGAACTAATCTGGTGTTCCTAGATGAGCAGGCTTAAGTCTCTTTGTGATGAATATTTGATAACAGCCCTTGGAGAAGGTACCTCTGAAAAGATAGTTACTCTGGCTGCGTATAATGAGAACCATATGAGGATGAGAATTTGGGAATAATTTGGAAATGTGGTTTTAATTTCAATTAACTGTTTATCTAAATATGTTCTTAATATTAAACCATAAAGTATTACTAATGTGTTAAGTAGGGCAAGATGTTCATACGTGCTGGGAGCATTGCACATATCAGAAATTATTACTTTCCTTTGCATGGAATATTTTGCATTTCTTTTTTTTTTCTTTTTATCAGAACACTTTGGAGTCACAGTATGTTCTTTTTGGCCATCATTAGAATTCCTTTGTGATTTAGGTAACTATAATCTCCATGTTGCAAGTGGTTCCGTGAGGCGTGGAAGAGGATGTAAGCAAAATGTATAGAGACATTGGGCACCTCTAAAAATGAGAAATAAAATCTACATTTTTTACATGATTTTTGTGATTTTGAACAGTTTTTCCTTTAGTATGTTCATTAATGAATGTTTATTAATGAGAACTTTACTGTACCAAACCTAGGCACCTGTCTTATGCATTTAAAACCAGGGGACTTGCATAAATGTAGGCAACTTCTGTAGAAACATCTACTGAACTCTTTTGGCTTTGATTTTGCAGCCCTAGTAGGAGTTGATGAGTTTTACAGCTTTTCTGTAAGTCAGTATTCTAATTCTCTGGGAATGGAAAAACAGTCAAAATGACAGAAATCTTGTTCTTCTCAGTGACTCTGGAATATTCATTGTGTTCGAGAAGCATATCATCCTCAAAGTCTCTAATGGCCTTGCCTATGTGGAGTCAACACAAGTTATACCAAATCTTCAGCCACTCTCCTTGACCTTCTCATTATCTTTACTTCTGTCTGGTCTGCAGGAGGATTGCAGCTAATTAGTCATTTCAATGTTACAGGTCACACAGACATTTGCATTTTTGGTAACAGGTTGGTTCAAGACCTCAGAGATGTAAGGCTGTTTTAGACAAGAGTAATATCATTGCTAATCTTATACCTTAAATATAAAATATTTTATTTCTTAAAAGATTTTATGATTTTTTTTTCTAAATCTCATTATAAAGGAGAAGTTTATTCTTCTGTTAGATCCTTAAGTTAAATGAGAAAAAAGAAATAGCAGCTGTCACTAAACAGAGTTCTTTTAAAAAGTCAAAATTATACAGAAAATATACCACAGAAAATTGTAAGAGTAGCATATCATGAGCAACAATCTGAAAAAAACACCTCTGAAAGCCGTAGAGATTTTTAAACTTTTTTTTTTTTTTTTTTTTTTTTTTTTTTTAAGATCATGTCATGTTGTTTTAATTTTTTCACCATGCTGAAATGGAATCTATTAATTTTCTTTATATCTCAACCTGCCCAAAGTGTTTCTTCCAGCTGGTAACAACTGAAGAGGTTTTTCTCAGCTATTCTGCCAGTTTCCCAGGCTCGGAAACTGGAAGCAGAAAGACAAGAATTTGTGAGATCTTATCATCAGCCTGCTTCTTCCTTTTTCACCTCACAACAGTGACATCTCTCAGTTTGAAAATCTCAAATTTTAACATATTTATTCTGCTTTTTATTACCTGTGCTAATTGGTTTTGTTTAAGGAAAAGAGATGACTTAGGAAGTTGTAGCTACTCACGGGAGATGAAATATTGAGAGGGTTTTGCTTCTGGTGGTGGCGGTTTGGTTGAGGTTTTTAAAAATCTGCTATTGACCTGTTATAAACGTAGTGTGCTAACTGTAGTTGCCTTTACTCAAAATTGCTTAAACTGTGGGATGAATTATAGATGCTGTGTATTCCCTGACACGATATTTGTTTGTGTTTCCTGTGTGGAGAAGCGTGGGCTTGTCAAACCTTTCCCCCAGTATCTCTTACACTGGGGTGGCGAGGGCAGACTGGCTCGCTTGGAGCTGGCTGTCAGCTCTGAGCTACTGTGACAGCTCTGGCAAAAGTCCTTCCCTGTTACAGCAGCTGAGAATGTCATCTGTCATCCTCCAACATGTTGTCAGCACAGCTAATTAATATTTAGGTGGAATATTGGTCTATACCTACAAATGTTGTGCCTAAGCTATATATAAATATGTTTATAAATAGACTTTGCTTATTCATACTTGTCTTGGTCTGTTTTCCTGCTGGTCCTCAAGGGAGTAAATCAATAGTTTGTGACACTTGGGCACAGAAATACAACAGCACAGGTTTCTCTTCTTGCTTCCTCTTTCTTTATATTGTACAGTACTTGGAGAGAAGCTTATAGCAGATGTCTCTCATCTAATCCTAAATCTTTCTTTCATTGATTTCCAAAAGTAAGGTAGAGCAGCTCTGGTGAACTTGGCAGTGCTGGGTTAATGGACTTGATGACCTTAGAGGTCTTTTTCCAGCCTAAATGATTCTATGATTCTGTTATTCTATCTCAAGTTATTGAACAATTAAAGTACTGTATTTGGATTTTCATGAGTTATAATAAAAAAAAAGATTGCTTATAAGTCTTGCTACTTTTCATCACAGAATCATAGAATGAGCTGAATTGGAAAGGACCCCTCAAGGTTGTCAAAATCAAACCCCTGGCCCTAAACAGGACACCCCAAGAGTCACACCACATGTCTGAGAGCACTATCCAAACACTTCTTGAACTCTGTTGTGCTGGTGCTGTGTCCAGTGCCCTGGGGAGCCTGTTCCAGTGCCCTACCACCCTCTGGGTGAAGAACCTTTTCCTTATATCCAACCTAAGCCTCCTCTGACACAGCTCCAGACCGTTCCCTCGGGTCCTGTCACTGGTCACGGAGTGAAGAGATCAGTGCCTGCCCCTCCCCTTCCTCTCATGAAGATGTTGAAGACCACAATGAGTTGTCCCCTCAGTGTCCTCTTCTCCAGACTGAACAGACCAGGTGACCTCAGCCTCTCTTCATAGGATTTCCCCTCTAGATCCTTCACCATCTTCATTTTTTCCAACTTGGAATGAGTTGTTGAGGGAAAAGTTAAGGGAGTTTTTAAATTTCTTCAAACTTTTTGAACTTGGATCTGCTTCTAGAACAGCTAATAATAATAATTTTCTGTGAGAGAGATGGATTTCATATTTGGTAGTGCAAATGGGAGCATGACATTTTCACAGTAAGGCATATCCTCATAAGAAAATCTGAACTAAAAAGATATTTCAGAAAGCTAAGACAAGCCAGAATTTTTCTATTTAAGGACGAAATCTGTGCTCCCCAGGCATAACACAGTTCACACTTAGAATACATCACCACAGGGACTAGAAATTGATTTCTTGATTTTTTTTCCTAGTAGCTTTTCTAAGTTTGTAATATGTGGCCTAACAAGCAGTTTTACAGAAGCATAGTAAATTTCTTATTAAATAATCTAATCCGCAGCTAGCTATGAGTCAAGGAACATTTGAGCATTTTCTATACCATCTCACAATCTATTTTCCCTTTTAATGTGCATTTGGTATACGCTAAGAGAGAAAGAGAGTCTGAAGTTTAGCCCAATGATTTGGTGGCAATGATTGAGGATTTCATTCTTTGTATCCACAGGATCATCTATGTTTACTATGCATCACAACAATTAAACATAATGGATCTGTTTGGATCACAGAATCATAGAATTGTTTGAGTTGGAAAAATTCTTTAAGACAACAGAGTCCAACAGTTAACCCGGTGCTTCTAAGTCCACCACTAAACCATGTCCCTGAGAATTACATCTACATCTACATCTTTGAAATATTTCCAGGCTTGGTGACTCTACCACATCCCTGGGCAACCTATTCCACCATTTGATAACCCTTTAGGTGAAGAAACTTTTCCTAATAGCCAAGCTAAACCTCCCCTGGAACAACTTGAGGCCATTTCCTCTTGTCCTGTTGCCTGTTACCTGAAAGAAGAGACTGACCCCCAACCCACCACAACCTCCTTTCAGGTAAGGTCCTCTCTGAGCCTTCTTTTCTCCAGGCTATCACTCCCAGTTTCCACAGCCAATCCTCATGAGTCTTGTGCTCCAGGCCCTTCACCAGCTCTGTTTCCATCTTCTGGGCACAATCCCTGTTCCGTCATGTCTACAGCTAATTTTTTTGCCAGATGGTTGCTTTATGTAGTTGAGAGTATTTGTAACTTGTCATGTGATTCTTTAGCTGGGGACTGTGACTTTTAACAAGACCCCTCTCATCACAAGGACAAGTCAGCAATACTTCAGGTCCTCACGTGCCAAGTGTAGCAGATTAGTGTATGTCTTTGTGCACACCAAGAGCAGCTCTGCAGAGGTACTACACCAAAAATGTCCGAAAGGAGCAGGTAGCAAACCTGATTGGGTTGATTTTTCTCAAAAAAGTATTAGATATGACAAGTTTGGTGATCATATTAATTAGTTGTACTACTGGGTTGCTGTGAGGTTTAATACATTAGTAGGTTTTACTCTTTAATGAAGTGTAGATCTTGATTTTGGCTGGGAAATTTATATTAGCTCAAGCGATAGGGGGATTGTATTGTGTAGCTACAAATAAAATAACTGAGCAGAAAGTTCCAGACACAAAGCCTTATAAAATTAATCTCATAACATCAGTAACAGAAAATGTAGTTCTTTCTCTGCTTGGAAGACAAAGGATATCACAAAAAGTTTGAACTCCAGATCTATGGCATTGCTTGGAAATAAAACATGATAATATAATCAGAACAATTTTTCTCTCAGATGGTTAGTCTTGTAGGAGAGCACCGCCTGCTACTTTTTTGTAGGTAGATGAGGTTAGAAATGATTGTGAAATATAATCTGTGAAAAGGCTTATTAGAATGTGTTAAAAAGCTGCGTGACAAAAACTTCCTCCTCTTGCTGAGCTTTGGGACATCTGCTCTTTTAGCTCATAAACATGTTTTCTTAGAAGCCAAAAATCAATATGAAGCCCAAAATGCAGAGTTTTCTTCATAGCAGAAAATGTGTATTTGAAATAAAAATTTGTCCAAAGATGCTTTTTCTTGTATTTTAAAAAAATATGATAGCCTTCCAGGTGCTGTTCTATTTAGTTTTATTGTCAGTCTAGCAGCACAGGAAGGATCAGTTACTGAATAAACAGCGTGTTTGAATAAACAGCGTGTTTGCAATTTTTCCTGGGTAACACCGCACCTTCCATTCTGGAACCATATTTTTACCAGGAGTCCTGAACTCAGCCTATCACAGAAGATTCATTCTTCTGAAGATAATTTGATTAATTTGCATTTGGCTCTATGGGCTAAATGACATTCCAAGGCCTTTCTTTTAATCCCTCATATCTGACTCTCTTATAGCACCTCAGCACTGCTCCCTGCAGCACCCCAAGGCATGGCACCTGCGATGCTGACTGGCATGTCTGCCATTCTCAGTAATTACATGTGAATGTAACAGTGTAAACACCCTAATTTCTAGATGACTGATCACTACTGTACCTTGTGGCTGTGTTAGTGTTAGTTCTCTTTTTAAACCTGCAGCCAGATCTACTTGCTTTGGTGAAAGCACGCAGCACTAATGAAAGGCAGTCAATGGCACTAAATGACTTTTATTTCCCATAGTTTTTGGTTTCTCTTGGAGAGTGATGACCAAGTTTATCTTTAAAATGATGCCATGCAGCATTGCCCGTCTCTCAAATTTAAGCAAGGTTTTATGCGGTTTGCCTAATTAAAGGAGATGTTGGTAGTGCAGATGGTCATAGTCCCGGTGATAGAGAGGGTAGTCAGGATTTGCCCTGAGGATTAAACACATACAGTTGTGTCATGTGCAAAGGAATAGCGTACAATTAATGCTTTGGCATCTTATTTCCAGCTTTTTTAACTGATTACTATTCAACAATACTAATAAAAACTTAAGTTATCAAGTTGAGGTCATGATTCAGAGTTCATTGAAATCAGCTGATAATTCTCTGTTTTTAATTTATGTGGAAAAACATTAAAATAATTTTTACATTCTTATGGCTTAAATACATATTTTAAATATTTTCCCAAGTGGGTGTTGAGCTGAGAGTTTGGACTTCAGTCTGTTGCAAATAAAAGGTGATCGTGTTCATATATGTTGAAAAATAAAATCAATATTTTTTTGTGGTTTAATAATTTAAGTTAGTGTCTCAGGTAAAGACTCTTAAAACGTGATTTATTTTAATAGCATCACTTAACATGATTTGATCTCTGTAGGAGGAAGGCAGTTCATTATTGAGCTCTCTATTTCTCAGCTGGCTCCACCACTTTGCAGCGCAGTACTGTTTATTTTTTTACTAGGTCATTGGTTTCCACAGTAGGTCATACTTTCTGCTAAACAGCTTGGCCTCCTATGGAGACAGAATCTGTGACCTTCTAAGGTTTTCTTGCCTGGGAGGTGTCAGTTCTGCTTTAAAGAATAACTGTTTAATCAGAAGAAAATTTTCACTGGTGAAGTGTTAGGATGTACAGATTATTTCAAGGAAATTTCTAACCTCAGCACTTCACAGGGAAGTAGAGCAAAATGTTGTTGAAAACCCCCAAACTTTATATAGAATGCTGACAAATAAAACAGATCCTTTCTGTAACTCCAATGCCATTTGTAAGTGCTTGAGGTTAATAGAATTTTTGCATTTTTATGGAACAGAAATGGAACAAAAGAGATTTCTTTTTCTTTCTTCAAGCTTCATCATCTGTTCATGATATATATATTTTCGATATGAGCTTTCACATTTTACTCAATAATTTTTTTTAATGAACAGGAAGACTGTTAAAACTCTTTCCTCCTCACCTCCACGGTGTTTGTTGGGCTTTGTTTTGTTTTCTTTGGGCTTTGTGTGTGTGTGTACACATTTTGTTTGTTTTAATAGAAAATAGCTTTTAATTAATCAAAACAATGGGGAAAAGAGAATAAAATGAGATCCCTGATTAATTTCCTAAATTTTGTCTGCAGTGCTATTTGTCTTTGCATTTCTATTTTCATATAATCCTTTCTAAAATACCCTTTAATTAGAAAGGGTGGAATTTCATTTCTTTGCTAATATTGCATACAAAAGTGATACGTATTCTATTGCAGATTTATGGAGAGGATGCTCTTGTATTTACAAGACATTATATATGGCAGTGTAATGAATCCTCTGTTTTCATGTGTTCTGTTTATCAGGAAATACAAATAATTTAGAAGATTTTTTTAACTTATCTCCTGGAAACTGACTCTATGAAATTTTGAAATTAATCTGCTCTTCTAATTTCCTTTACATCTTGGTTGCTTTATATTTGCTGCATTATATTACAAGCACATCTTTCTCAGATATTAAATGACTTCCCAGCTAAGTGCTTGAAGAAGCAAGTATGTCTTACAAACCTTTTTAGAGAACCTTCTGCATCAGGACTCAGGAGATGACAGACTCTACAAAACCAAACCAAATTCCAAAGGACAAAATCTCCACCCACAAATTACTTTCTGATTTTTGTAGGTTTATACTGTGATATGACATTTAACCACATTGAAGAAATTAAAAAGCAGTAAAATTAGATCACTTATTCTGCAATGCATACGCATTTGTCAAGGTGGAATATCATAGAGAATAAGAGGACTTTTATGCACCTACAGTGATTTTTTTCCTTCAAAGAACAAAGAGTGTGTCAATAGTCAAATCTACTCTAGTACTTTTTACTATTGCTTTTTCCAATAAATATTTCAGAGTGTGATCAGAAAATTTATTGTTGTAGGGCTTAAGAGTACACTCCCTCTTTCACAGCTTGACCCAGCCCAGTCCCTGGAACTTGTGTTCAACTGCACATCTTCTCTGAGAATTTAATCTCAGAGAAGCAATGCATTTAGAGAAAGGCATTTTCCAGATGGGGCTTTCACTTAAGCAGAGCCCCTTCCACTCAGCATAGTACACTGAAATACTCCATTCTTTCATGCTGTTTTTCGTAGCTAGGACTCTAGTCAAAGATTCAGCCCATGCTGAATTCCCATTTTTCTTTTAGAGGGCTCAAACCCACCTCATCCTTCAGCAAAACATTGAGGGGTTTAAGAGTGAGATGCAGTTTTTCCTCATGAAACTTTTCATTTTCCTTTCCTTTCCATCTGAAGATGGACATTTGAACTCGTGTTCTGTCTGTAGGTACCATTGGACAGATGCTTCCTGTTTCATTGCACCTTCTCTTTGGGTGTTTACAAACATGCATGAGCAAATTATTTTTCAGCCATATCAATTCTATAGTTAAAATTTCATCCATAAAGGATGTTCAGAAACTACTACAGGTTTTGATTCTTTTTGTGGATTCTCTCTCCCTTTTGCAGCTCTTCCAAAGAAGCAATGTGCATTTTTGTGGCATATAAGCACAGCACTAAATGAGTCCCTTGCAAAACCACATCTAGAATTTTGCCCATTTCTGCTGGAAGGCCAAATGTGGCTTCTCTGAAATATATTTAAAAAAAAAAAAAAAAAAGGTTTTCTATTAGGTGTTATTGCATTTTATAAAAATTATGTATGCCAAAGTAATCCTAAAAAAAATAAAGTGGAAAACTGAGAATAGAGTAATAATCTTAATAAAGATAAGAGAACAATACTTTAAAGATGTTTGTAGAGAATTAACTGACATTTAGGAAATTATGTAGAAAAAGATAGTCTTATTAATTATTTAAAAGTTATTTGAAGAAATGTCCAATATAAAGCAATTATAAACAAAGGTGGTTTAATTTCTGGAAATTGCTCCTCAGCCATTTAGGGAAAAGAGTGAACATGCTGCTAGACTGCCTGCTTAACAAGTGCAGTAGCTTCAGTAGCTATTTAAGTTATTTAGGTTCAGTGCTCTGCAGTGTATCCAGTACTACACATACTTAGATGCACACTTTTATGGAAGTGATAGCCATGTGATGAGCATTATAAATGTTTACATCCATAAATAGTTATTAGTGCTGCCATATGCTTGGGTTTCCCCACACATGCTCTTCTGTTATCTTCACAGAAAGTTTCTCTCTATGCAGAAGAAGCCCACCTTGGCCACCTGCTTGGCAGTCTGGATGGAGAAAGTGGTGCTGAATGAGCTACTGGGAATCCCAGGATCAGAAATAAGAGCAAGGAGTCCAAAAGCACAATTCCCATGTGTCCACATCAACAAAGGGCCTGCACAGCACGTTTGAAGTACCTCTGGCATGTCCTAGAAGAATCTTGCTTACAGTGCATGTCCAGGGACTTTGTCTGTTCATGCATAGTCATAGCAGATGATTTTGTCTGTTCTCTGCAGAAAATACTTAGTAGAAATATGAGTACCCTATTAGGTCTTAGCATCGGCTGTACCTATCAAGTTATAACTTTGAAAAGTTCTTTGGTAGGCCAAATCTCAGATCATATATCTTTAATTAAATGAGATTTCTTATTTTATTCAAATTATCTGGGTAAAGAGTAAGTCCTTGCTCTCTATCCAAAAATGGGGTCTTGTCCTGAAATTATATCTGTAAAAGTTGCAGCTTCTTGGCTAGTACAGATATTTTTTACATAGAAAAACCATAGATATAAAATGTCATGTGCTTCTGCTAGCTTGAAATCTTGTAGCATGGTATGGTATGATATGAGAAAAGTACATTGGGTTTTTTCAATTTTTTTCCTTTTTTTTTTTAAATGTCTTTAGGGATTATATGATAATGGAAATCGTATCAATGAGTGTTAACAGTTTTTTATTCACAAAGGCTTGAGTATGTCTTCTCTGAATCTTTTATCAAGGTTTGACAGGCTGAGATAGGAATAATAAATTCTGTCCTGTCATCGCTATTTCAAGGCTTAAAGACCATCTTGCAAACCTAACTTAGATAGATTATTTCATTACAATTATCAAGAAAATAACGTCTGACTAGAACAACATTTTATAATACTTAAGAATGATAAAAAATCAAATAGCTTTAAAAAAAATAGTCATGAAATATATCAAAGTGTGCACGATACGGTCTCCCTGTCTCAGGCCATAACAACTAGAGAGGGATTGTGTGTGCATTATAATAAGCAATATTTACTTGCTAAAATAAATTATTTAGAAAATGTATTTTTAAATATGGTTAAAATGAACATATTTGAAAATTATTACGTGTCACGTTATGATGATATATAAGAGCCAAGGATATTGAATGTTCTCATTAAGAATCACGGTAGACATATAATGAACAAAACTATCATAATGAGTTTCATTACCTGGATGCATATTTTGTGCATTTCTACTGTGTACCTTTGCATTATTTAAAAATAAGTCTGATTTTATTAGAAATCTTGGAGTTTTGCCTTAAAATCATTTTCCCCAAGTTGCAAGGAATAGATAGGAAAATACACACTTTTTAAGGTGTTTTATCTCTAAAGGTGTTTTGTCTGTTGTCCTAGGTTACAGTGTAAGATTTGCTCAAAAACTTGTATTCTATCACCATCTTCATAAGCTATTGAATCCAGGTGGGGCAGTGTTTTCTTGCCTCCTCCCTCCGGGAGCTATCTCTGTTTACTGAGCAATCAAGGACCCTGCCCATGGCTCATAGATAACTGCCTCTGGACTGTATCCTGTTAATGGGCCCATCAATGCCTTGCCCCATGACTCATCATCCCATTGTGAGATGCTCCACCCAGAGGGAGGAACCAAGCATTCCATCCTGGATATAATCTGGGATTTCAAACACCACAGGCAGTTTTTTCCCACTGGATTTCCAGAGGACAAGAGCTACAACACAGCCACCACTGGGCCTTCTGAGGAAGACCAGACCCTTCTACAGGATCACTGCTTCAACAGAACCACATCCATCACTTCAGGAGGACTACAGGCACTATTTTTGTCAGACTGCTACTGCCACCCTGACTAACAGGGTGTCAGATCATATTCTGACTCTGTCAGTTTTAAACCAGGTTGTTTTTCCCTTTTTCCTTTATTTTAAATTTTCCTGATAAATTGTTATTCTGACTTGGTGTCTCCCACTGGTTTGTTTTCAAACCAGTGCATCTATTAGTGAAAATATTAATGAAGAAATGTTTATCTGTCTCTGTTTTTCTATGTTGTGTTTATATTTCATGTTAATAGCACAATCTTTGAGGTGTGATCTAGTTGTTGGAGCACAAATGAGAGACACTCTTTACTGAATTTTAACCCTATTTTGCCCAGTCCTAACTGCATGTCCTTAAGCAAGGCATTTATCTCAGTTTTACAGACAAGAAAGGTTTTTGCCTATCTACCCAACAGGGATGTTAAGAGAATTAATTTGTTAAAAGCATGAAGATTTAAGCAAAAGTGAAGCATTGCTATTAATGCGTTTGACTCCAGTTTGAGTACAGGATCCTAAAGGAAACAAAGTTTTGAAAACTCAAGACATTTGCAATGTAGCATTGCAGACGTAATAACAAAAAAAAACTTTTGTGGTTGCATTTAAGAGGTTTAAGACTTCACTACTTGGATTTTGTTGCCACCTTTGGACTTTGTTTTTTTAACTGATGACTCTTAGTCCACTTCAGTCCATGAAAGAATTGATGGTTTTAAGCTTCTCTGGAAAGCCTTTCAAGCCATTTTACTGTATCCCCACATCCCAAATGATGAATGTTCATGTATTCACTCACTCGTTCATTCCTTCATTCAATTATTTAATTTCAGCCGGAGAGTTGGTACCCTGGAGGAGTCAGAGGACAAATTCTTGAGGTGTTTGAATGATACCGTAGCAGTCAGTCTGACTGCTTTCTGTAGTAATTGTTTTGTTTAAAGGAGCCCACACAAGGCTTGACAGGGGAAGGTTAAAGGTGTCACACTGATACCATGATGCTTTTTGCTTTTTATATATACCCCCTCTATATACTCTTTTATATAACTTTTATGTATTCTTAAGGGACTTTTAGCCCACATACTTCTAGTTCTTCAGGTTTGATAAATAGCGTAGACCCAATGTTTTGTTAAGCCAGGTGAGCAAACATCTCAGAAGCCTCAGACACCGAGGGCTTCTCTGGAACACATTTTGTAACCTGAGATAGGCCTGTCCAGGGGGGAAAGTTCCTCGGGGAGGGGGGTTCACTCAGCCTCCCATTGGGGAATCTTTGAGAGATATGTTAATTGGTAAAGCCTATAATGCTATACCCAAACTATTGTGAGTGTGCATTTCGGGGGGTGCTCATGGGGGTGCATTTCAGTGTACATTTCAGTGTGCATTTGGATGTGCATTCCAGCGTGCTCCACCTGAATGGACTGCACCAAGGATCCTTAAAATAAATACCGAGGTAAATTCCCTTTTTCTCTTTTAATCGTGTTTGGCTCTTGATTTTAAAACCAGGAAAAGGCATCAATGCCACAACGGTGACAAGAGTGGTCTTGCCACAGTTATTTGAGGTTGTAGGCTCTGGCCATCTGAAGGGAATCACCCATGTCTCAAAGAACACCATTTTCTTTCTTTTCCCACTTTACTGTGGGTGACTAGCAGAAAGAGTTTTTAATTAAAAACTCTCTTACTTCATTTAGTATGAAGCTTTTATTGTGGCGAGCCTTAATCCTTTTGTTTATATGAACTCTGATCTGTCATTTGGGTTTTTCTTTACCACCCTTCCCAAGTGTGCCATATGAATAGCTTTCTCAGGTTTTTCTTGTGCCTAGGAAATTATCTGTGATTCTACTCTGCCTTCCAATACACTGTTTTTATTCCCTTTCCAGCTACAGTCAGCCAGGCTGGAGTCAGGCGCACACACATTTGGTTTAAGTCACTCTCAGGTTGGACTGGCACAGCTCCGTTGACTGGAGCCCTTAAGAGGGGTCACCCAAAATAACCCACAGGGCTGTGAAGGGTGAGCCTGAAAACAACAGTTCAAAATGATGTAAACAAAGTTTATTTAATGTGGGAACTTTCTCTGTGTGCTGGTATCCTCTGATGGAAAGCCAAGATAAATGCATTTATGCATTTTCCTAGAAAAAAGAAAACAAGAGGAGTTTATTGCATTAAGATTAGTAGTATATTGACAGACTTGAAAACCGGATCGAGCTGCTTGATTAATTTTTGGCAAGGAAAACGAGAAGCCACAAAGACCCCAAAACAATGTATACTTCATTCTTTTGGTGTTACCCTTAATGTACCTGTGAAATAGTTATGTGCTTGAGTTGCAGTGATTTATTACCTCTGGTCTATCAAAACCTAAAGAAAAGAACAAATCTTCATTCTTGGTTAGGGTTGATTAGACTCAAGTGACCTTGCATTGAGCTGTGATTTTGTTGCTATATGAAATTCAGGGTACTGAAGAACTTAGTATTCCTGTGGGAGAGTGGAAGAAAAAAGAAATGATTTTTAATGTTTTTATTAGCACAAAATGTTGCTCGTGCACAAAACAAGATCTCAGTGTCATTTAGACAATCACAAAAGATTTTTAGTGGGAAAACAATGTGGCTTTAAAGATTTGAGAAGAGGTGGCTTTGCTGTACCTCTTGAGTGTCTCCCCTTCACCTTTTGAGATCACTTGTGCAAAGATGTGAATACTTTTTCCCTTATGATCATGCAAGCTGCTGCTCCTGCTGATTTGCAGGCTGAAAAATATGTCTTTTTCTGGTCTATGGTCACTTTCTTGGTGACTGATCTCAAGGACTATGAAAGTAAACAGACAAGAAGTTGGTGCCAATGAAATGTTTAAAAGCACATATATAACACAGATAATGGTTCAATATACTTCTGAATACTGAATCAGTAATTATACTTTGAGTGAATTTTGAGAAGAGCCAAGAAGAACGTTTGTTTAATTTGGGTGAAGTGAGTTTTGGCAGACTATCAGTTAAGTTTCCAGAGGGATTTTACAACAATATTTTTATTTGTGTATTGTTCAGAAAAAAAATCACATCATAATATGCTAAGAAATAATAGACATCCTCTCAATGGCTGAATGCAACAAAGTGTAATTAAATAATCAAAGTTCTGAAAACATAAAATTGCTTGATCAAAAGTGTAAAATTTGAGGTTGTAACTCAGAGATTGTTTTCTTTTACTGTTCCCTTTAAAAAATTGGGAAATCTCTTTTAATTTAAATTCTCTGTTATTTCCTCTATGCAATTCCAGAGTGTTTCCTTCTTCCACTGAATCAGGGCAGTTCCAATGGGAGTGATATCACCCCTCTGAGCCAGATCCCGTTACTCATTTTGTGTGTTTATGTGACTGCCCAATCTATACCAGAGAGACTGATGGAGTCCTGCTGGTCATAGGTGCTGCTAGCTAAGTGAGGAATGATATCCAACCCCTTTCAGCAAAGAGGTGATTAATCCCTCTAAGTGTAGTTCATATTTCTCTCTTTCTGGGGATTTTTGAGTGGGGTTTGCTGTCTACGACTGTTTCTTGTTTCACCATTGCATTCTCTTTATGTCAGGAAAGACTAAGGACCTACATTTTTTCCCTGATGGGGATGTAGTAAGTTTTATATTCCACAAAATGAATGGCTGTGGGTAACCATAAGGTGCATTAAAACCTTTATCTGAGTGTTTATATGTGCTGAAATCACGCTGAGCTTTTCAAAAATACGTGAAGTAGTGAAAGTGACTCTCCCTTTCTGTCCTTTGGTGGTGGGGAACCAAATTGTCCTAAGTTTGGTTTTCAGCACTCACAGCTTGAAAAGCAAATAAGACTGGACTAGAATTTCCCAGGTATAGGATGTAGCTTTCTATTAGATATGTTGCCTTTAGAATGGCTCCTCCAAATTTGGTCAGTGACAGCAGTTTTAATTCTTTTTAGAAAAGACTGGGGTGAATGTGTCCTAATGAGACTTAGCATGTACAGAGGTGCTCTGTGTCCAAGGGAGGAATTGTATTATTTGAAGTTAAGTGAATATGTTCATCTGTGAACCCTCAAAGTCCAGATTCTTGCATCACAGCTCAGGTCAAATCTTGTTGGTCTGAAGTATTTTTTCACTATATTTTAATATTCATTTTTAATCTATTACTGCTCCAAATTTATTATAATTAATGTTGCTTTTTCATTAATCAGCTATGATACTATTTTCTGAAGATAACAATCTGTTAGTAATGCATTATTTAAATGTGCATAACAATAAAATAATAGATTTTTACTGTACTTTTATTATTTATTTGCATATTAATTGTTATTTTTGTTTTCAATAGCTTGTGATTTAAAAGCATTCTGGGAAGTGAATGTAGTTTCAAAATAGTTATCATAATATATTGAACATTTGCTACTGATTAAATGATTTTTAATATTGAAAGGAAGAAAACAAAATTATTTTTAATTAATTAATAGCTAGTGAATAACTATTGTTTAATAAAGTATTTTTAAAATTAAATATTTAAAATGCCTTTAGTACAATATGTTAATTTGTTACTTAATATTGTTACAATGTGTCACTATTCCTATGTCTACAACTATGTTAGCATAGGAGAAGTTAATAGCTTCTTTCAGGTTCTCTCCAAATAATTATATGTAAATTACCTCTTTTTTTTTTAATTAAGAAAGTTTAGTAGATGTCTAAAAAATATAGAAACATGCCTCAGCAAAATATTCAAACTTTACATCTGTTTTATAGCATGACCTCCTTTCATATTTCTAAGAATCTGCCAGGCAAAAAAAAAGGAGATGTTTCTTTTTATTATTATTGCATGGTTATTTTTTCAAGTGGCTTCTTAGCACAGATGTTTCCCCATATATATATATAAATGTACACACACCTTTCGTTTGCTAATACTTTTTTTCCATGTGTAAACAGCAGATTGCATTGCTGATGCCTTTTTGATGAAAAGACATGTGAGCTCCTCAAAAAACAAAGCAGAATCTAAAGTGAGGCATTTTATTTGTTCTTTCTGATCTTTTTTTTCCTGCTCAAGGGATGATTGTTATCAGTTTAAGTTATGGACTGGATCTGACCCTCTCTGGCGTCTTCCATTTTCTGTAGCACAAGCAGAGTGAACAATTCCAGGGTCCCAAACAGCTAAACTCTTGAGCATGCATTTTGGGTAACAGCTATTTGAGAATAACAGAAAGCAGCAAATCTAAACTAGAATCATATTAGGCACGTAGTTAAAAGCTGTGGAAAAATGCTTTCCCTTCACCTTTGGATTGCCCTGCTCTCCCTGTGGTGTCTGTGAATTGCCTCTCTTTGTCCAGTCCCTCACCTTGTAAGGTTTTTCACTGGTGTCATGCCTGCCAGATAATGGACTCAGGTGAAGTGTTTGCTTTTCTGTGAGGATCAGTGTGAGATTCAACTGGGAATCTAAAATATTGTGCCTCTCTACTCCCAGTATATTAAGAAAATGGTGGTATGGAGATAACAGCTACAAACTTGCTTCACACACTTAAATGCATATTTTTCCACATGTCAAGGTGAGTAATACCTCATCTGGTACACTGGGAGTCACTGGAGAAGAGGCTGAGTTTTGCAGTATAAATCCATAGCATGTAGCTGATATCCAGCTTTCTTGGACTGCAGCAAAATTCATGCACAGCTGTCGGCACCAGTCCACGGAGACAAAAGTGTAAGTTCTTGGAGCTGTACAATGGAACTTGCTTGCCAGATTATTTTTTAAGTAAGTGTGTGCACCATTATAAACTTGATCTTACTGAACATAAATTTTAGGTTGATTCATATTTTTTTTTTCATATGCTGTAGGGATATTCCTCTTTTTGTGCATGAAGAAGGGAAGTTTGAGGTTTGAGATTCTATGTCTTCATCGGAAATCATGAAGTTCAAATGTTAATTTTAATACACCTTACCTCTATATTTAAAAAAAAAAATAAAATTAGATGGAGACATTTCTTGCCTTCCTTGGTATTTGTAAACTAGACAGGACTGTATTAGACTGATAAAGTTTTGCAGAGCGTATTATAATAGTGATATCTTATATTTGCCTTGCATCCATATCTAAAAAGGAAATAAATCAATGAACTACTTATTAAGTACATTTTCATGTTTTCTCTAGTGTATAAACTCTATGATGAAAATTATTTTCTCAATCACCGCTACAGCAGCTTCATGTATTTCACTAGCAATTGCTTTTCACCTTTGATAAAACTGCAGAAAATATCTCACATACAAAGTAATTTCTCCTAGTATAAGGTAGAACATTTTTAAACTGTAAATTCAGTGGTAATTTCATGGTAGATGTGAAGTTTTCTTTACTCTGTTCCTTGAAACTCCCTCCACTCAAGATTTTCAGGTTTTAACTCTTTAACTGTCAGATTTTTCTATTTTCTCAAGGTTTTTAATTGGAATAGCAGAACTATAAGCATTAATAGTAATCAGAGTTTGAAGGTGCATTCATGGCAGCCAGAGTTGGAAGACACATTCATAAATGCCTTCTGAAGTTAGAACTAACACGAGAGAAACAATTTCCTAGTGGATACATGTAGTATATTTGAAAGAATTTAATCACTTTAAATCAAATATATACATAGTAAAGACTATGGCTCATTTATGCACAAATATGTACTGCTATGCAGAATTTCATAGTGAATACATTGTCCATAATAATGTGTGGCTTTGCTGTCTTATTAGATGCATTAAAACCTCTAAAGTTGAATATGACCTAACAGTTCCTAGATTCTACCATGGTAGGGTTACCAGGCAACTGCTGGGAAATCTGTTACTTTAAAAGTTTTAAAATAACAATTTCTGAAGCTCCTGATTAATTTTAGATACTTCCAGACTGGATTTAGATGTTCAAATCTATTTTACTCATCATTGATTGTGCATTTGTAGCATTTAGTTTTGCAAAGTCTGTGAATTTCCACCCGTGAGTTAAACCATTCACTTCAAGAACCTGTTCGAAAATATTGGATGAATAAGGAAAAGAATTTGGTAAACTTGATCCATGTTTTTTTACAGAACCTCAGGTACCTCCTCTGCAAATCAGCTTGGTCATGTAATTTCCCCCGGTTCCTTAGAATTATGATTTAGTTCCTAAATCTTACACAGTGATAGTCTTCGTATCAATTCTGGATAATAACATTGTTCCTTTCTTGAAGACAGTTAAACAACTTTTTGCACTTTGTCTCTTGAACCATTTTAAAGCAGTCAATACTTTATGAAAAAAAAAAAAATTGCTCTCCTGGGCCTCAAGATGAGTAAATGGATCAGTTACCTGTAGTTGCCCAAGTTTAACTTCCAGCAGCTGAAAATGACCATGATATTTTTCATATTCAGAAATAATTATTTGAAGTATTTATCCATATCTGTCATTGATCAAGCTGAGATCAAGATCTGCGTTCTTTTTGTATGTGCACTGACAAGTCTGTGACTCTTAAAGGGAAATATTATCAGTGTTGGAATTCTGGCCTCTCATTCCAACGTTGCAATCTGCATCTATCTCATCCCAGTCAAAGCTCCTGGGTATTGGTAGACAAATCTCTGTTCCAGATACCTTCTTTTTGCCCAGTTCCCTCATACATGCACATTCTCTCTGGAGAGAGGCAAGAAAGAAGGACTGACAGAGTCATTCTGTTTTCCAGCAGACGGCAGAAGCAGGCAAATCGGGCCAAGATTACAATTTTAGCAGCTCTTCCTCATCAAGTATGTCTGTTTCTCCTTTTACTGCTTAAAGGCTGTTGCGACTCTCAGCTAGGTTCTTGTTCTTAATTCTCTGATAACTGAAGGATAAGAATAGTGAGAGAGATAGAAGGGCTTAACAGTAAGCCAAGAAAGAGAAAAGGTGAGAAACTTGTTCTGTTTCTTGGAAAATAAAGACTGTCCAGGCTCCAAAATATGTGAATTTTAATTTGATGTTACTGATTGATATGAAATAAAAAGGTATCACAAGGCACACCCAGTTCATTCTGCTGATTTCCTGGAAGAGGGGATGCAATAAATTTTCTACAATCTGGTTCAGCAGATTGGCTTATATCAATGCAAAACTGTGCTCAGATCAGTAATTGTTCATGATCAACAGGCTGAGATGATAGCAAAGATTAGAGTTTGGTGAGTTTATGGGCTAGGAAATATGTTACCTGAGTATCAGAAAGGTATGTGACTGTACCGGCTCAGGATTTTTATCTCACAGAAACCAGAGTGCAGCTTTCTCTGAAGTGACTACATGGATTATTTTATTGTCTTGCTACAGGACCAATGATGAGGATCCTGAAAGATCATTAGTAGTGAAATCTGTTTTCTCAGCATTATAGGAAGTTTTAGAGATTTCAGATGATTGGTTCAGTGCCAAGACATGCCTCTCAGCTTTGTTGTTGACATTGGGACTTACTAGAGAGGCAAATATTTATTCTTTCAAGAATCCATTCCCCTTCTTGCATCCAAATATCACTATGAGTAGCCACACAAAGCAAAACCTGTCATTTACTCCAGCTGATTGGAAGTTTGGTTTCCCTTTCCTGTTCTTCCCCATTACATTTCTTCCCCTCGTAAACTTAATTCAATTAAAAGAAAAGGAAATAACACAAAAAACCAAAACCAAACACCTTTCTGAAAATGAAGAGATATAACCCACAGGCAGCAGAGCTGTCCTACAAAGTCCTAACTGTCCCCTCAGCTCCCACTGGCATCATGTCTGCACATTCTGTGCTTCTCTGTAAATATCGTGGCTCAGAGAGGAAGCCAAAGAAATTCTTAACTATCTTTTATCCTCTCTGTTGAGTCCTGTTGGTGAGAACTGAGGTGCCCAATGGGTTCCAGTATCAGGTGCAGCAATTGTGCTCACACTGATAGGGAAGAGAAAAGCTGTAGGTAACCAGGTGAGCTCAAAGGCTCAGCCCTAATCATGAACTTCTCCAGGACTGGTTACAGGGTAAACAAAAGCAGAACTCAGGTAAGCAGAAGGTAGCAGAACTGCTCTCAAACATTATCCCACCTTTATACCTGAAAAATTTTTTTATGGTTTCACTTTTGAAACTGAATTTTTATTTGCTGTTGTTTCAATGCTATTAAATTAATTTTAGACACACATGTCATGATTCAACTTGCAATTATATCTTGCTCTGCTTCTCTTTCACTGATGTAAAGAGAATCACAGAATTGTCTGACCTGGAAGGGACCCAGAAGGATCCCTGAGTCCAGCTCTTAAGTGAATTGTCCATACAAGGATCAAACACATAACCCTGACATTATTAGTACCATGCTCTAGCCCACTGAGCTCATCAGGGCTATGTTATAAAAATATATATAGAGAATAGGTTATTAGAAATGCCTGCTGCTTCTATGTGAAAACAGTGTTTCCCTTTACAGGACCTGTCTAGTTAATGCCTTTCATTTCGAGGTGTGTCAAAATTTGCTTGATAGGCCTGTTCATTCATAAAATAAAAAAAAATAATAAAAAAAAAAAATACAGCATTTTTCAAAAGCAAAATCTCTTCTTCACATGAAATGGCACTCA
Source organism: Aleadryas rufinucha (assembly GCA_013397815.1). Classification (NCBI taxonomy): domain Eukaryota; kingdom Metazoa; phylum Chordata; class Aves; order Passeriformes; genus Aleadryas; species Aleadryas rufinucha. The sequence goes on along the minus strand of VZTH01008290.1, from coordinate 364,571 downwards.
AAGGCAGAGGGCTGAAGTCTCTCAGTGTGGTGGTGTGGCAGAGCTCCTTAGCAGAGTCTCGTGCAGCTGGGAGCTCGTTTCCCAAGCTGTCAGTCACAGCCCGAGCTGCAGTGTTTTATTACTTGATCGCTGGGGTAACAAGTTGGAAAACGCTGCCTTCGCTGCTACACAGGCCTGGCTGGTGTCTTTGCACTGTCAGACTGCCACAGCCACTGCATCTGTTTGCTTTACCTCTCTGTTTACCTTCTTCCCTGCAGGACCTGTAAATTTGATATGAAACTAGGAAGAAACAGAGCCCGAACTCTGCTGGAGAGAAATCCTGTTGAGTTGCTTTATTTTAACTTAAATCTTTGTGGGGGTGGGAGAGGAAGGAAGAAGCTGCTAAAACAGTTCATGCTGTTCCATGTTCACATAGATTCCTGGCAGTCTGTTCTCCAGGCCTGGAGGTTCAAAGGGGTAATAGAAAAATCTGGAGAAATGCCAAGAAGACAGAGCAAGGGAAATTCTCACCACAGTGTATCAACGAAAATAAGAATATTTCTATAATTTACACATAGAATAGTTTCTATATAGTTCTGAGAGGCTACTTACCTGATCAGGATAGAGAAAAACCCTTTTCCATCCATGAAGATGCAACAGTATAGCTAAGCTGTATTCTTTGATTTACTTCATTTAAATAAAATATGTTTGGAAGTAAAATGGCTTAACAATAATAGATATTCAGATATCTATTCAGAATAGATAATTTAATTTTAATTAGTATATTTCTCGAGGTCTCCTGGAAAAAATGTAAACTTCAGGTTAATGAGAATTCAAGGGCTCAGCAAAACACTGCTATTTATTTCCCACGTGTAACAGGGCATATCACCCCTCTCCCCACCACAAATGGCAGGTGCAGATAGGAGAGATAACCCAGGTGGGCAAGGCCCAGCGGGTGGCATCTCCTGGTGCCAAAAAGTCTGCCACCTTAACAGATGTGGGAAGAGATAAAAAACCATAGGTGAGCAAAAGGCCTGTTTTTACACTATAAAAGTACTACAGTTTATCACAGAGGCAGAAGTCTTACACACTCCCTGGGAATGTGCAAGACAATTTCTTCCTGACGCTTGGATGCAACTTCGTGGTTGCTCGTCCGGAAATTGGGGGAAAGGATTTTGATGTGTTGCCCCTTCAATAATTTGGTGGTAAGAAACATTGGATCCTAAGTTATACTATTTCTTAGCTAAGTGTAAATTACACTGTGTGTGTAATACTAGTATTACCTTTTGTCTTATTCCTGGGTAGTAATAGTCTGTTTTAAGTCTTATGTCTGTTAGTTTTGTGTCTGTTAAATAAATAATTCATTCTATATTAAACTGACTCAGCCATTATCAATGAACTTATGCATGAGAGTGGGTTTTGGGGTGCTGACCATCTCAATAATGGGACTCCCTGCTGCCAGAGGCCTGGGCAAAAGGAAGGGACTTATTTAAACCCACATCATCCATTCATAACACCATGAACTGTGCAGTGTTTTTGAGGAAAGATAATTGCTTTCACCCAATTCAATCCATCCTGAAACTTGAGCAAAATTAATTTAAAACATGCACTGTTTTGGTTTTTTTTATCATAGGAGCACTGTACCATGGGAATCCAGACATTACAGAAGGAGGACTCAGTATTACAACTAAATTTCATTTTTTAATATCTAGCAGTTAGGTTCAGACTAATTCCCTACAAGATCTTCCATCTCTCTGTTGTGCTGTAACGCCATTATATTTGTGCAAATGTGGCTACATGGGCAGCAAAAATGAGATGTTTAAGATCCTCATCCCCTACATCATGGATATAGAGCTCTGAGATATTTTACTGCATATTTAATGTTATTTTTAATAAACAGGAACAAAAGTCCCAATTTTAATAGTGTTTGCATATTCAGTGAGAGTCTCTACATAATGAAGCCAAAGCGAAGATCTCCATGGATTTGATGTGCTTTAATTAGGCATTTCCTGAGCATCGCATAATGTTTCGGTACTGTAAACCCAAAGAGGTTAGAGTATGAAAAGAGGCAACAAACTTGACAATAATTTTACTGGGGGGGATACCCTTGTAAAAGTTAGACCATCTGAATGTTCTGAAGGAATTTGAAAATTAAACCCTTGTTTTAAAAGGATAATTTTGTTTTGCACACATGCCTGGTACCATGCTGAATGAGAAACAGAGGTGTTCTTTGCATACTTTTTACACACTTTGACCCGTTACTATCAGCTGTGGGTGTCTGTCTCGAGGTAAAGCACACACTCAACTCACAGAGCAAAGGTTATCCAATGATCTTCAAGTACTGATTTACTGGCTAACCTTTTGCTTCTTGATTATATCTTGTACATTAAATAATATTTTGGGGTGGGGTTTTTTGTTGGTCTGTTTGTTTGTTTGTTTGTTTTCTTTATTTCATCTCTTTAAGTATAAAAAAATCTTCATGTACAGGCAGTAGCCAGGAGATTACTGCATCCTGTATAGTACCACTTGAAATTAATTAGACCTCAACTCTCAATTAACTGTGCTTAAACTGGCCAATTCATGTTCTCTGTAAAGTAATCAAAACGTTTTGTGTATATTTCATGTAGGTCATTGTTTTCTTCTGCTTTGGCTGAAGAACAGCTAATGCAGACTGTCTCTGATCTCCAACTTCATTCAGTCTTAGCATAATTTAGCAATTTGTTTTCTAAGAGACTGTAACTAGAATATTCCTCTTCCTACAAAGAGTTTTAAAGTACTTCACTGATCATTTTCTGCTCCTCGTGCTAATCTCTGAGTTCCATTGAATTACTGCTGTTTGTACAGGAAAAAAAAAATGAAAAGGAAAATGATGTTCCCACTGCACTATATACAGACAGAAATAGAAAAAGGAAACAATGGGTAGAAAAACTAGCATCAACAGTAGTAAAGGCTGACTAGTAGATGGTGTAGTGAAAAAAAAATAAGAAGGAAAACATCATACATAATCTCATTCCTTTAGAACTCTTTATTTTCAATTAGCCTCCTGTAACAAGTACCCTTAACTCCTGAAGCACAAACTGATATAATGACATGTACTGCATTTCAGGATAAAGAAAAAGCAGAGGAAGAGCTATGAAATGCAAGATTAAATTGTAGCTGCTAACTGCATAAATTAACATGTATCATAATATGTAATTAATATGTATCCTCAAAGCAGAGAATATTTGCAGCAACCAGCAGTGGTCTGGTTTGTAATTACTGTTCCAAGGAACAGATGAGACTGTATTAAAGGTCTGGTGGCTGATTAATGGAGATTTCTCACATACTCAGTTATCACCTGGCTACCAAGAAAAGAGAAACATCTTTCTATCACTCTGTGTTTAAAAATAGAAATTTGTCCCAATTCTGTTTCAGTACACCTTTTCTCCATTATGAGATCAGAATATAAAGTCTTGAAAGACTTTTTGTCTTTTGATCAACTCTAATCAAAACAGTCAGAATAAGTAACAAGCATTTTGTCAGTGTTGCAGTTGTCAGCCTCTCCCCTCACATTTTACCCATGCTATTCTCTGGAAATAATACAGGAGCTGCTAGGGACATGTGAGACCTATCCAGTTTTTTAATACACATCTCATGTGGTGTTATAATGAAAAAAAAATCCTGATATCTTCCTTTCACGAAGACTTTTTTTTTTAGATATTTCCTAGGCCTTTAACACATTCTTTATTATTTTGTTATTCCCAAAGAAAGGACTTATTTTCTTCAACTTTTGTAGGAGGAACTCAGTCTATTTTACTTAAAAAACTCTTTCCAATTCCAGTCCTGAAGTAGCATAAATTATACTTTGGTTTTCTTCATCTTCTGCCCACAAATTTTATAGCTCTTCTCCATGTGTTTAATTTCAATAGTACAAGATTTCCTTACAAACTACTGGGAAGGGTTGTTTCATTATTCTATCTTCTTCTTTGTAAAGTAGAGCTTTTTTATTTGATGAAGCAAAATAATTGTCCATCTGACTTAAAGAAAATTCCCTGCCTGTGAACAGGTCAGTGATTCATATTCTACAGGAGTCAAGGTGGAACCTATTAATGAACACAATGTCTCACATCTGAGCCTGCTTGATGATGTTTTTCAGAAAGAGATGCCTCACGAAAAGAGAGACACTGCTCTTAAAAGGATCTGGGAAGCTCACTGTGACATTATTAAAATGCTCTATTTTCACATGAGGGTCAAGTTGGAACAGCTCCAGTGGTAAGGCTGTGGCAGTTGTCTTACAATGAGCACAGTTGGATAGGAAATGTCTCCTTGACTTCAATCCCATTAATAACCTCCCACATGAGGGAGGTTTGCCAAAGGGTCTGTAATAGATTCCTTTTAGTGTTATTTTCTGTTACTCCTGTCATTAACTTGTGAAACTTCAGATCACAAGGTCTTTTCAACACATCTTGGGTAACTGGCATGCAATTTTTTTTTTTTTGCTTTGGATCTTGTTTGCCCTGCTAATGGCAGTGTCTTTAAAAACAAAGTCGTTTGTTCCCCCTCAAAAGAAATATTAGGCTACATGAAGTACTTGGGTCAAGAATTGTCATCTCTTGTAGATTCATGTGTTTTTGGCATCAAATGCTAAGGCTTTAAAACCCTCAATTATCACTGTTAAATGTTCACAAGATTTAGCTGGATGGTTCAGCAAAAGTGCAAATATGGATGTCACAGAAGTTGTTAATAATTAATGCCTTTTAATAAAAAAATGTTAGAAATTGGCTTGAATTTATTAAAATCTGCCCCGACTTTAAAGCTCCTTTAAGACAGAAATCTGATCCAATATGACCAAGAACACTCAGGATCTTAACAGACCTAATTTTGTGATAAAAAGCCCCTGTTAATAATAGTGTTCACCCTTTAAATTGCCAAATAAGAAATACTGCTAGGATATTAAAATTTTTTAACATTGCCTGATGTCACACGCTTTGAGGACTTCAATTATTGCAGCTCATTCTTATTTAACTTCTTCAATTAGATTCTGCCATCTCAGGAGATGGCAAAATGCTGGTATTAAGATATTACTCCATGGATTATCTCTGTCCATCACTCTTCCCTTGTGTTACATTCTCTTCAATTAATCATTGTACCTATTATCAAATGTTTATTGGCATTTGTATACACCCTTTTATATCAAGACTGACTATATTATTTCTGTTCCTGAAAGAATTCTGTTCATGTTTGTGTATTTCTTTAACCACATCAGCTTAAAGTGCCTCAGCAAAACACAAACCTAATGTCCCAGCTTTGAATCACTTTACACCTCCTTCATAACACCCAAGGCTCCTCTGTTCCTTTGAATCTATTCTACAGTCTCTGCTCTCCCACCTTTTAGGTTGTCTTCTTCTCCACAGAAGTGACCATGTCCTCCTTTTCTGCCTCTTTCCAGTCTGTTCCAACCCCTCCCATCCACTCCACTGTTCATGTATCATCCCACCATTTCAAATATCCTTGCTCTACAGTCCCCACTTCCTTCCATGTGCCATCCTTCTTCCACTCTGATCACCTCATACACCTTGGATCCTACTCTCCAAACCAAAGCTTCCTGGTCTGTATAACTCCTAGGCCCTTTTTCCTGCTTGTTGCTGATTTCTGCCTCTTTTTTAAAATTCTCACAGATGCTGCTGCCACTCATGCTCCAGTACTCATGTCTTGCTTCCTTTGCTGGCCACGTCTACTTTCACACCCACAAGGCTTCTGCTCTAAAAAAGGCTTCAAAATAAAAAAATCTCAGTCCCCTGCCCTAATTCTCCCAGAGGAGTAAGACATGTTTCCTACATGGATTAGAGATTACCATCTTTATTTTTTTTTTGACCCTTCAAAGTGAAGGTGAGAGGTAAGGCAAGAAGAGAAATTCCTTGTCATAAAATGACTGTTTAAATGACTTTTGCAGTTACTGAGTTACTACAGCTTAAAAGAATAATTCACATGAAAACCAAACAAGAGCTCTGCCTCACGTACACTCCACTTTTAGAATTGTAAGTCTGATAAGAATATTTAATAACCAGTTAGAGTTCCTGGTATAAATACCATTCTAAGAATACAGAAAAAAAGAACAACAGGAGAATGACAACTATTTGTGGAGGCTGTCCCACAGTGGAAACCTTCTGCATATACCTTCAGCAGCGCTCCCTCACCATCTCCTTGCTGTTCTCCACTACATTTTAAGAATACAGGCAGACTGTTCCCTGCTAGAGGTGCTACCAGAGCATGCTGATAATTGCTGTAGCTATTGTAGGACTGATTATTGACTGCAAATCATTAATAACCTTTCCCATTATATGTAAGAAGAAATATCTCACCTTTATACTGTTGTCTATTGCAAATTGTTGACTGTCTGCAGCTTTTCTTTCTCCCCAAGCTGAGTTTCTAAATATATAACTTTATTCCCAATATTCCTTCTCACCTCGTGTAAAGTGAGGGTTTATTAACTCATTTGTTTGCCAACTAGATCCTTCTATCATTTGGTGCCCTTTTTTTTTTTTTTTTTTTTTTAAATTTACTGGAACCTAGGACATGGCTGTCAAAATGTCTCTGCTGCTGGGTGTCATCTTTGGTGTGGGTACATTTCCATCACTGTGCCCATTCTCCATTCTTAATTCATCTCAAATGTCAGCTTTTGTCTCAGCACCACCAGGTTCACAACATCCTAAACTGACAGTATCTTGAAATTGGTGAGTCTTGCACTACGAAGAAGGGAGGGGAAAATGTCCAACTTTGGAAAGACTTTTCTGTTTATTCTCTTGTAACTTCTCTCTCAGCATTTTGAATTTTATTATTTTATCTAAATTCAACTGAATAATGCTAACCAAAAGCATTTTCTTCTGTTTCAACCAGTGGAACAGTTAACAGTATCGTGCTTCTTATTTAGTGTTTGTATAAAGGGCATTTCTAAAAAACTTTAAATTATCATAACTGGATTTCTTTTTGAAACAACGGATTGAAAGAATTATTTCATAGCCTGAAATTTATTTCATAGAACAGCACTTCCTGCTATGTTTGTGTGTGCCATGGTATTGTTTTTAAAATCTTCTATCTTGATATAAATCCTTACTACCAAAAATCCCTGAAGACACAATTGTAATTATCTAAACATTTGTGTTTTGGCATTTCTTTAAGGAGTGGTTTATTGCATGTGTCTTGACTTGTCTGCCTAAGTCATGTTAGAGTAAAATAAAAGGTGTTATTTTTTCTTGACTTGTTTTTGATGATCATCTTTGGTGTGGTCTTACCTGTTTTAAAAAAGAGGTGATTATTTTCTAAATTATAGGTGATTGTGATTTGAACATCCAGAGCTTTAGGTACCAAAATTCTTCTGGGTTCAGCAGAACAGCTTTTCAGCAGAAATGTTTCTTGTAAATCCCTTTGTTGTAAAGGTGTATGGAAGTTCTTTCTTCCTATTCTCTCTGTCCTCAATGGTGTTATTACTTTTGCCCCACAGTAGATAATTACCTCCATAGACAGACAGCAAGCATGCAAGCAAGAGGGGTTTTATGGCCTTGAAATCTTCTTCAGCTATGATTATAGGAGTGTTAAAATCAATTACCACTTATATTTGGAAGATAATGTTGCTAGCTGAAAGTTAGACATTAGTCAGTGATCACCATCATGACATTTTCCTTTATTTTTTGCGGATACCAGTTTTAGCAGCAAGTTACTGGTTAAGACACTACTTTTCCCATCCTGCCACCTTTGTAGGGGCTCATCAGTGGTGGGATTTGACCTTTTTATATCCAATGACTGATAGAGATAATGCAGGAATAGGCTATAAGGGACTTCAAAAATGAATACAAGGGCTTATGTTTGTAAAGTAAAACAAATGGAAACCAGTGAACAGATGACAAAGACAAAGCAAAGGGCTTAGAGAAATGACCTCTTGAGCAATGTTTTCTGGAGGAATATTGATTGTGTGAGATTGCCTTTGTCAAGACCAAAGGGAAAGGATTGCAGCTAGTGATATATGATGAAACTTTAGACAAGAGCTATCTGTGAAGGCAAGAGAGGAAAGCTGGTTCTAAAGTCTCCAACACACATGAGAATCTAGAGCAGTCAGAAGTGTCACACACGGCTGAGTGACAGACAGGGTGTTGTCCACAGAAAGAAGACAGTGGAAAGGCTCTGAGGAAGAAGAGTAGTGGTAGAAGAGTTTTAAGTTACTGAGGGATTGTGGTCTGAGACTTGGAAGGAAGACCTGAGATGTAATGCAGAGTAATAATAATGTGCAGCACCAAATGTTGGTGTATCTGGGTTCCAATTGTTTGGTTTGCAGCTCTGCAACAGACCCCCTCTGGGCTCTTTGATAAGGCATTGAACCTTTCTGTGTCTTTGTTTCCCCATCTGCCAATGGGTGATAAAAATCTAGTTCACAGGTGTATTGTGTGGCTTGGTTAATGAATATTTTGAGGGTTTTTTTTGCAGTCATCAGGTGGCACAACTATAGGAATGCTAAAGCTATTAGTTAGCAATCACCACTGAAATCAGGAAGTCAGAAAAGGCCCTGGTTTCTGAAGCTCCATGTACTTAACGTAAATTACTTTGTGATATGTATCAAAATTGTTGGGTAATGTAATAACCTGGGACCAGAAGAAAAAAAAGATTGAACTAAAAAAACCAAACAAACAGAAAGAAACCAAAAAGATATAGTGCAGCTGATTTTTAGTTCATTATCCATATCACGATGACAGCAAACTTAGAGTAAAGAGAATGCTTAAAAAATTACCTGTAAGAATTAGGAAATGCAAAAAGCTGCATCATTTATTAGCAGCAAAACATCCTGACAAAAAGGGCTCTGAAATCCACATAGATAGAACCTAATGTCATGTTTCAGCTGAAGGAGAATGCTGACTGCAGCAGGAATTAGACACAACTAATAATATGGAATGAAAAATGAATGTTCATAGTATGCAAAAATGCATAAATAAGACTACATTTCTAAAAAAAATGAAGGAGAATGGGGGAAAAACCACCAGCAGTGCTGATATCACACAAGTCCTGCTCACATTCTGGATTGATTGATTAATTATGAATTTTAAGTGTTTTAGGTGTTGATAGAATGTCCATCCCCATCAATCATTTTAAAATGTTTATTGGGAATTGCACAGATACAGAAAAATGTATTTTAACCCTGAATTGCTAAGACTTTTTTTCATGCTGTTCTTTCTTACCATCCTTGATCTGATTTATTTCCTCTAGCATCTTTTCTCCCAATTCTAAATCCTTATTTTCAGTAATTTATAGTGCAATATAATTATGAAAAGAATTCTTAAGATTGATGCCATGTATTATTGGTTGTGGCTGTTTAACAAATCAGCCTGTTATATTTGGATTTATTGTTGTGTACACAGTTTTGTTAGGAGTAAATTTTCTCCTTCATGTTAGCTACTTGTAACCTGTATTTCATATATGCTCCCATATGACTTACTCCAGACTTTAAAAAAGTACAAAGCAAGTTTTTGTTAACTCATTACTGAGGTAATTCATGTTCCACTCCTTTGATAACAAAATATTTGAAGAAGGCAGAACGGGAATAGGATGAAACTAAAGGTTTGGGTACCAGAGCAAGAGTAGAAGGTGACAGAACCAGGGTTTCTTGAGCATGGCCAGGAACTTCTCTAACAGCAGCCTAAGGAGTGATTCACTTCCAGGGAGTGAGTTACAAGGAGAGGCCTGTAATTTGACAGACTGGTCTGACATTTATTAATTAAACACTTTCCTTAACTGGAAAGCAGGTTCCTTTCTTTCTATTGCCATCCATACAATTTAATCCTTCCCTAAATTCAAGTACAGTTGTTGAAAGTAGTTTTTTGTTTCCCCCCTCTTGTTGAATCAGACAATTCATATTTTCACTGACTTTTCTTTACAGGCCCTCCAAGTGTCCACAAAACAGAAAGTATTGTTCCTGAAAACTAATGTAAGACTATAAAATTTTTTTTTCTGTTTAACAGATTTCCCACATTTGCCAGGAAATCAAGCATAAATTTGTATTGTGGAAGACACACTGGAATCTCTGTGTATTGTCTTGCAGCACTCAGATGAGCAACTGGAAATAAAAGTATGGCTCTACATCACCATGCTGGCACCTTTTTTTAGCTCATGAAACAACAGTAAAATTCAAGGTAAACTATGTCTGCCAAAACTACGTGAAGTTCATAAGACTAATTAAGTTACAAACCCAGAAGAATAATTAATATATGCAAAACATCTATTGATCTTGAGCATCTGGTGACTTGTCAGTAACCACAGACACTAAACCAGCCTGCTTTAACATGCTGTTAATTTGCAGTCTTTGATTAGATAGATTTCTTTTGGTATGTATCCATAAAACTACAAGGATCTTCCCTGCCATTCATTATACTCTTTTTAATAAACGACCTCGGTTTTGTATCCTAGCAGGGAAGTTTGCAACACTGAATGTTCCTGTCAATTGAAAATTGATCTTTTCCACAGGATGTTCCAAAAGATTAAGCAGGTATCTTTAGGCATGAGACCCAGGTCACCTCCATCCTGTAAGTAGCATGTGTAGTTTTATTTTTGGCTTATTTATTTTTTTTTTTTAGATCTGCAACTTCAGCCAAGAACAGTGTCTTTGAGATGACGGGATTTTACCTCTTCTACTAACTTTGAAAGAAAAATGTAACTCATGAGGTAGATAGATACATGAAAAAATAATACTCTCAGTAGAATACGACTCAGTGGAATAGTCTCAGATGGATAATGACTACACTTGCATCAAGTGGAAGAGAAAAATACCTTTCTCTATAGAGATGTTTCATAGTATATTGATCTTTAAGAGATTACTTTTTTCTCTGCCTCAAAACCTACCACCAAACAACCGACCTTCTAGTTTCAAATAACATATATAGTTTGTGTTTTGATGGACTAGAACCATAGGGCCAGGTCATGCCCTGTTAAATTCCATCAATGGCAGCGGAGTAGAACTTGGAATAATGTCAGCCAAAATATCTTGCTGTCAAATTACCATTTCCAAGTCTGAATAAACTATACAGTAAAAAAAACCACCAAATCCTACAAGGCTTCCAGGAGGGGGGGGGGGAGGGGGAGAAGAAAAAGAAGATGCAAAATAAAACAAAAGAAAAAGGACACTAACCAACCCCCCAAAAAAAGTAATAGAAAATCATACATGCAGTGTGCTTATCTGGATATTGTCATAGCTGCAGATTGCATTACAATTTGAACGTGGATACAGATTCTTAGGTACCTAGGTTCATGAGCTCTCAGAACGATTTTAGGCCATTTTAAGATATTTTGCTCATGAAACATCCCAATGCTTCAAAATGTCTGGCTTTAGAGAGACATCCAGAGGAGATCTCTCTTTTCAGCTGAGTTGCTTTTTGAGCAGAGCCCATTCACTTGGTGCAGATGAAAATTCTGGGTCTTGGGAATGGTTGCATTAAGCCCTGCAGAGCAAAACCACTGGGCTTTGCAAATTCCAAATTGAGCTCTGTGTCAGGAGAGCCTGGAGTGCAGCCCCTGCCCAGGCACACGCAGGAGGCACCGCCAGTCACATCCACAATCCTTTTTGCAAATGTCCATGCAAATCCAACTGCTGCATCCCACTCTGTCTGTGTAATGTGTGTGTAATCTACCACTGAACACTCTAAACTCTGGCAATGACTGTGCCCATTATACTGGATTTGCTTTTGAGAGGTGTAGCTTGAAATGCAGGATCTAGTCCTGGAACTGCTGCAAGGCAGAAGTTAAAGAAGTGATGGAAGTCACTGCTTCAATCTGCTCCAGACTCATTTCATTTTATTACTTTAATATTGATATATGTTAGAGGAGTTGCTTATTACATCAGGTGAAATGCTGCAGTTTGTTTCTTCTTATGGAGGGACTCATTTTCTTAAACCTTTGCATTTCCAAATGGTGTACTCCTTGACCATTTTTAATTCAAAGCAGCTGTATTAATTCCTTCTACAGCAGTTCTCAGTGCTGCAATTACAGCATTAACATTGAGCTTTTCAGACTTGATAACAGATTCTAATTTTATCCCATCTGGTTTATTGTGAGGATTCTTTTTGTACCTGGAGGTGACTTTTCCTTAATAATTTCTTCTGTACAGGATTGCTGGTAGGAGCTTAAAAGGCTTTCTTTGCTGCAAAGACCAACTGCTGGTTTCTTCTCCACCAGGACAATGTACCAGCAGTTCTCTGGATAAATTGTCTAGAAGGCAATCATTTGGAAGCTCTTGCCAAGCTAGAGAGGTTATTAGCTTTTGATCTCTTTTCTTAAATGATATCACTGTAAAGTTGCCCAAGTGTACTGGCATTAGATCTCTACTGATTTTTCTTCCTGAGAGGAAAGAGCACAGAAAGCTCCTTTTTTCATTTACCTAAATAAAATTCCTTCAAAATTAAGGCTTCAGATATTCAAATGAACCTTCCCACTGCAAGCACTGGGGGAGGGGAGGGGGAGTACATGTGAAGGAACAAATGAGTCCAGTTACCAAGTGGGAGTGGACAGGAAAGGAAGGAATAGTAAGAAAATCAAAATAAGGCAAACAGGAAACCCACAAAAAATTAACATAATTCCGCTTCTCTAATAACTTTTTGAAATTCTTTTGAGACTTGCATTTTATCTTTGAACTTGGGCTGGCAATGACATGTCTAGCAGTACCATAATGAGATGTTCAAAAAAGATGGAGTGGTTTAGCTCAGGTTTAGGCTCCTACTGTGCCCAGGCAGACACCTAAACAATGGTAAAAGATGGGACTCTCAAGATTTTTTTTTTTTTTAAAGACAAAATTTTCTATGTACTTTTATGTCTCACTCATGCCCACTCTGAATATATATTTTCTGGGGGTTACCATACAGTCTTCAGCTATCATTGTGAACTTGTAGGGTCTATGAACTTTGTAGGGTGTTACCTGTTCATTGCATTAGATAATACCTTCCAAAGTTAGGGAATGAGGTCTGGTCTGTAGCTCATATATTCCTCAACTGCAAATAGATTTCCAGCCATTTTTTTCAATACTAACAAATTGGCAAATAGCTTTATGGCTGGATAATCAAGGAATATCTATATTCTTTAGTTATGTTGACTTTTAGGCACAATAATATATATACCTGCTATAAGAAGCCCTAAGTGCTTGTGAATTTACTAAAAAATAGGTTCAGTATTTCTATTTTAGCCTTGCCACAGGATAGATTATAGTATATGTGACAGATATAAGATGGTATTTTATCAGTTTGGACATCATTAGAGTTGGGCCACTCTCACAGCTAGTGATTGCTAGAGCTTTAACTAAGTATAGTTATGGTTATGACTGTATTTTACATATATATTTTAGATTTGTCTCATTGAAAGACAGTCAGTGAAACTGAGATCATATCTAGAACACGTCTTCAAAATATGAAGGAATAGATCACTGTTTGATGCAGACTTTATCACTCAGTCAAAGCAAATTTCTTTCTCATCTAGAAAGTCTTTGATATTTTGGATGAGACTTCTTCATTTCAGTTAGCTGGTATTGTAAAAATACTTTAGATTGTTATTCAACAGTTATGTGCTCTTTGGGAGTTTGAAATAAACTACAGAAGTTATTGCAGTTTGTTCTTTATATTTCCTGTGGATTCTTAAATGCTCTGAGTTTCTTCCTGGTTCTCCCCAGCTGAACTGTAGCTACCAAAACAATATTGCAATATTCCTTACCTGTTGGATTGAGTCCCAGCATAACTATAATAACTCCACTGGCTTCTGTGCTTTCTCTGTACAAATCTGTTCAGAATAGGAATTTCTTAGTGAAAAGCTTTTATTGCTTTTCTTTTTTTGACAAGGGACTATGTCTCATTGCAAATGATGTAATTTCTGCTTTTCATTATATATCTTTCTGGCTATAATTTTTTGAATAGTTTTATCTAGTCCTAATAATTCTTTTCAATGAGGTTTATAGTGTCTAAGGTCCCTCAGATGGGTACCCAGTCCTCATCCTCCCCCTCCTCTCTCCCTGCTGGGCTTTGGTAACTTAAATTTTCTTCAGAAATTAGTGAATATGTTTTCCCCATATCTAACAGCCAGTATTCCTATTCTATACCATATCTATTCTCCCAGCTCTAGTTTAGGTGAAATTGTTCTATCCATGCTATCACCTAAAAATCTGCATTTAATGTTATCGTTCACGTAACCATCTCATGCATGTCTTTGAAATGAAATTTTAACTTTCTTTCAACCCTATGTTTAGAGTCACCCTCTTGTCAGGCTTCCCTAATAATGATGTTGCAATGCAATACCTTTCAGGACTGAAGACTAAATTCTTTATTTTTTCTAATATCTTTCAATGCATGAAAACAAACACCAAAGCCTGTAGTACCTCAAAAACCTCTGTCCTCCATCTCAAGCAATAGGTTCTCTTTGATCATTACATATCTTAGAACAATTTAGACAAATTTTCATTAATGTGACAACACTTTTTTTCTGAGCTAGTACTGAATTAATTTCTTTCAAATAAATTTTTGTGGGGCACCATATCAAATGTTTAGCAAAATCCAGAAACATTAATTTTACTGTCTTCACTTTGCCACTAATTATTTTACTGTCTCTCTTCACATTATCTTCGTCTTCCAAGTTTACCTCTAATATGGCATATCTTCTGCATGATAGATAATGAGCCTGTTTCTTTAATGAAACATTTCAATTTTGAGAACAGGTGGTCAAGCATCTATTCCACTGACACAAGGAAAAAGCTGTCTTGACTAGAAAATAAGTCTGTGGTATGTAAAATACAATACCTGCCATCTCAAATTGAGTGGAAAATGTTCTGTGTCACTTTACCTGTGGCTCTAAATCCAAACTGTATCATGAACATAGCTGTTTTGTTCAGTCTTTTTCCTTTATATTGACAGCTGCTAAATAAAAGTTGTTTCAATTTCCTTTTTCTGCTGATTGAGTGGCTAGCTCTAAGTCCAGTTTCTGAACAGCATCTGGCACTTTGCATGCAGCCATAAAATATTTAAAAATAAGGTGAACCACTTTTGGCAAGCCTGTTACTTGAAACCCAAAGGGAATTCCAGAGTCTATAGCAGGCTTTATTATCTCTCTGCCAATGCAGCACATCTAGTAACGTGAGACTGTCTCCTGTGCTAATATCAAGCAGTCAGAGAGAAACAGATGACCCTTGTCACAGCATCCTGCCCTGACTTTGGCCTGACAGGCACTGAGGATTTCCTGATTAAGCAAAATTCCGAGCAATTACAGCTGAGATGTAGAGGGACACCTCGTTGTGCTGTCATGCATTTTGTGGTGGATCAAAGTATGACAGAGTGTATATGGGTTGGAAACTAAACTTCAGAAAGAGGTTGGCCACCCTGAAAGCTGAAACACATCAGCTCGGTGATTTGTTGGCAGGCTGTTACTCAAAAGGTGGAAATAGGAATTAATTTAATTTTCACAGCATAAATTTTGATGCTATTAAAAAAGTCCAAGTCTTTTGATTTTTTACTGTTAGAAAGATTGTTAAGGCATGCACCAGAGATGGAGGTAACACAAATAAATAATACACCAGGAAGCACAGAAATATAAAGCATGAGGTGCTTGCTGCAGTGGCACCAGGTGCTTAGAGTGATGAGAGACCAGGGAAAGAATATTCTCCTCTCAGGAAAAAAGTACCCAGGAAGTGAGTCTCTAAAATGCTTTATGCAGCATTAGCAGGGTGTTGCCTGCTGGGAAAAAGTTCTTAGATATAAAAGCACAGCAAGGAGAAGGTTTGATTTAACAAAATGTTTATTTCTGTTTGAGAAGAGCGCAGGCCTGATGCTCGGCTGGAGTAGGCTGGCACGGCTCCATTGAACTAGAGCTGCCAGCTTCAGGAAGTTATCTATGCTTTCAATACTTTTGTGCTTTTATAAGACATCTCTGTACAATTTATTTTGTGCTATTCCAGCTTTTACCTTACGGTCCTTGCAATTTTGTTTGTCTCAGAAGAAGTTGCCATGTCCCTTTTATCTCTGATGGAAAAGTGAGGCTAGCCCTCACAAAGGTGGCAATTCTTAAGGCTTAAATATAGTTATCTGTCCCCTCTGTGATTCTTTCAGAGTCCCTGAACTGAGATAACTGTGGCACCAGCACAGAAAGGAGGTTGCAGCAATCCATATATGTTAGTGCCTGTGACACTCTCGAGGGGATGAGAGGATTTCAGATTAGTCAGATACATAGCTAGCCCGAAGCTGAAAGGAAAGGGTCCAGGGACAAGTAGCCTGATGTGTATCACCTTCTCTATTGTATCCTCCATGTTATAGCTTTTGAAAGCTTTGGGCATAGGTATTGCCCTTGGAAACTGCTATCTACCACTGTGCTATAGACTTTATCTGCTGGCTGATAGGAATACGGTAAATTAGGTTTTAAGCTTTGCATGTAAAATATAATTTAAACTCCTCAAGACTCAGTTTTGAAGTCCATAGAGAAAAGGGAAAAAAATCATTTTAAGTCAGTAAGTTGAAGATTCTTCTTTATTTTCCTAATATGCTCTCAGGTACACTGTAAGTGCTGGTTAGGGGCTCAGGGCATGTATTCATTTCTCTCCAGTGTGTTTTCTAATGTCCCTCTTTACAGGAAAAAAAATGCAGCAGTGAAGTCATTATACCACTTCACTGTAGACAAGGCAAGTGATTCTGAGGTTTATTAACCCCTCGAGTAACCTAATGGCATATTGTATGTCCCGTAAAAATGGACATTTTGGAAAAGTGTTGGTTTCCCCACAAGAAACACTGCTTCACTATCATGCTGCCCTGAAAATGTTCAAGACCAGGACAACTGTAAAAAAGGCATCCTCATGGGAGTAGCACCCAGAAATTCATTTAGCACAGCCTTTGATTTAGAGTTATAAATAGTGGAAAAGCAAATATTCAGCGGCTCTGCCATTCCTTTGTGTATGGGTGCACACATATCAGAGGGGTCCAAAAACAGGAGACAGCACAGGCTGCTATCTAAAGTAACTATCATATCTCCTGTTGAGGTGAGAAAATGAGACACAGAGTGAGTAATGAATGAGCACCCAAGTGCATTTGTGTGTGCTATTTATATGGGTGCTTTGGGGTTTTTGTGTTTATGCTTAGAGGAAAAGAAAGAAAGGAAAGGAGACAAAAGGAGAGGCACATGGAAATGTAAAGTTATGCTGCTGTAGCTGTACTTTAAAAATGTTTGTGATACTTGATTTTACATTCTTAAGACTTTATACGAGCAAAGACAAAGCAAAAGAGCTTCTTTTTAGACTGCTGGCATAAAAAGAAGACAAAAAATGCTAGAACCAGAATCGACTCCAATTCAATGACTGGTATTTCTGCCACCCTCCCTGGTTCCACTGTCTGTGTCTTTCCCCATGGCTGGAGCTCAGACACATGTGCCTTCCTGCCCTCTCCTGCCTCCAGGTGACCCAGATACTTTGTATCACATAGAAAAAAAATCAATTTCCATTCCTAATAAATGTTTCAAGTCTTTAAATGTCAGCTGTGGTCTCATCCTAGTAAAATCTATAGCAGCCTGCCTCCTGCTTGAACTGATCATCTGCTCAGAAACAATTTTAGAAGTGACTTCCAGTCCAGATTGAAGACAGAAATCTTGCTCTAGTGGCCTTTGAGAAGACTATTTTCTGCACTGAAATAACTTTTTAATGCAAAATAACATCGCAAAATTGAAAAACTTTTGCCTCTCTCAGCCAAAGACAACATGTAAAGAATATGTGGAAGGTGCAAAGTGTCCCTGTGTCTGCATATAAAATGCACTTCCAAGTGCTTTACGAAACATTTCTAAATGTTCATAAATAATCTAAATATATGTCTGTAAAATATCACATATATATTTTATCTTTCTTTGGAGTTATAAACACTGAAGTTGAAAAACTCGTGGTTAACATGATTTTAAACACTTCCGAGATTAAGCTTTTCATTTGCTTGTGTATGTTCAACATATGGAAAAATATTTTTGGTCTCTTGCAAGACAGAATACCACTGTCATATTGCAGTGAAATTGGCCCTTTTTGTAAGTGATTTTGAAATGGGTGAAGGTAGACTACATCTGGTTTACAGGTATTAAATCTTGCCCTACTCAAAATCCTTAAAAACCTGTTAAGAAACTTTTCCTGTTGAACAGTCTGTGAGGGAATATACATTTTGGAAAGGATCTTCAGTTTACTGAGGAAATTTCATGGACTATAGACTTTTGATATTATGCTATTGTAGGATTCTCTTAGAGGGTTATCTGATAAAACTGTGTCAGTAAATATTGTAGTTCGCACATTTTTATGTTTGAGATTAAAAAAGTAAGTCTTATATGTTTTCTACAAGTGTTTCAGACAATTCTTTAATATTTCTTTCCGAGAGCCATCTGGGAGATGCATGCAGCTTATTCAAGTCTTTGAAATTATTCACAGAAGTAATTTGTTACTTCTTTTGCAGAGGGATACAAGAAATCTCCCCCTTTCTCATTTTGATTGCTTCTTTTCCTTTATTATTATTCCCTTGTTGCACAGTTTTTTGAACTGCTACAAAATATAAAACTATTTTTATCACAAAAGAATATGCATAATGATATAAAACATATTTCAATTTATTTAGCCTTTTCTAGGATAAAGTCCAATTACAATCTTTAAAGTATACCCCAGCTGATATTATTCTTCCATAGAAATTTCAAGATACGTTTTTTGATAAAGACTCATTTAAATAATGTATCTTGGCTTTTTGCTGATTTAAATGTTCTGTAAAATAGATGCAGCATTGTCAGTTACTGCTGTGTAGTTACCATATATATTTATGCTCAAGCTGTCTTTTCCATTTTTAATCATCTTATCTGTGCGCTGAGCATTTACATTTTCATGAAACTGAACTCTCTACAGAACGTCATATATATTTGTTTTTCATTCATGCTGTGTTTTTTAATGACTTCAAATACTTACAGTAAACACAAAATTTGAACCTAGTCAAGTACTTAGCCAGGTGATTAATTTTCAGCACTCAAAGCTGAGATATTTTGGTGGAACAGTTCACAGGAATGTTTTTCCACACCCAGGCAAAACTGAATACTGTGGAACCCTGAGGCAAATGTAGATGTCTTCTAAAGCTTGTAACGCTAAAAAGCTCCCCAGACTGAGAGAGACAGAGATTGGTTTTTCTTGTAGTGAACTAGATTTTACCATATGATGTGTCCTAAGAGAGATAGAGTTTAGCATGACTCAGGCAGACACCTACAACTAAGTATCAGGAGCATAATCTTTACTTACCAAAACATATCTAAATTATTCTGTATTTAGGCTGACCCTAAATACAGAATTTTCATCAAGTTCATACTCAGTGGTCTAGTTCATTTGCCCTCCTCCAAAGATAAATATTTCTCTCCCGTTCATAAATTTCTTTTTCCTATTCATTTGTATGAAAAGACTGTAGGTTCCCAACTGTTCTTTTGTCAAGCTGGAGTGCTTGATTTACTGTATACATTTCTTGCCACATATTAAGAGTCGCTCTGAGCAAGTTCTATTCACTGTCACTGCAATAACTAAGCCTGCCAGTGTTAAATTTGGGATGCAAGAGGTGTACAATCAATCAGTCTCCTACAGAAATGCAGCAATGTCTTCCTGTTTCATTTCTCACACAAAAAAAGGTCTGGTAGGTCAATCCTATCCTCTTTCAGATTCATGACTGTGTATTGAAAAAATTGCTAAGTACTTGTTATTCCCACCTACAGACAAAGAGCTGAACCCTACAGTTTTACAGAACCAGGGATGTGGAACAATCCTTGGGAACTTCTCATTTGCTCCCGATGCATTTATTTCTTTAAGAATTGGGTTTCCTTCCCTCAGAGCATCAGGCTCCACCTAATGATGGAGTCAGGTTGTCACCCACGCTTTTTTTGGTCTATCTTCCACCACCCTCGTTTTCTGCTGAAGATCTGCCTGAGGATGCCAGCTCCCTCTCCCACTCTCCTTGCTCCTTTGCTTTGCTAGTCTGGAGGTCAGGAGGGGTCGTGCTGTGTGGGATGGCTCAGTGAGGTCTGTGGGTCTGTCCCCAGCGTTACTGTGCATTTACAAACTGCCTGTGTTGGAAATACAGGTGCTGGGGGGGCACAGCAGGAACGAGCACTACAGGCATCATAATCTGTAGTGTTTGCAGCTGTCCCTGAGCTCCTCCTCTGCACTGAAACCACGGCACATTTGTGGTGAACTGAAGGAGACTCCTAGGTACTGAGTGGGTTTCTATCATTTAATAATATGAGTTTATTAAATTATGTCTGTGTATTGTTTTCATATTGCTTTGTGGTTTTTTCTGCCACCCTCATAAAATTCCTTTCTTCCTTTCTTGCCAGATGCATGGCTTGGTCTCTAAACCACAGTAAAGATGACTCACAGCAGTCACTCTGCACTTCTCTCTCCCCTTGTTTCCTGCCCAAATAACAGGAAGCACTTTGGATCAAATTGAATCTCTCAGGTTTTTTCTTCAAATATTTCAAGCTATTGTTCTTTATTTGTTATTAGTGAATCTCTTTCATTTATGGTTTGGGTTTTTTTTTTTTTTAAGTGTAAAACTTTTTTTCTCAATTTCATTAAATCTTCAGAAATTCATATACATGCATAAAAAGCCTTATTACTGGAATCAGCTTATCAGAACAGTCCTTCTAAAAATATAGGCATTCGTAATCATACCTGTGCTTGAAATAGCAGGGTTTGACATAAAACTGTTTTCTTGATCTAGAATGAGTTCCAGCAGCAGCAGCAGTAGTAGTGTGTCTGGAATCACAGATATAAACTGGATATGAATATGAAGTATCTGTGGTAGTTTTTGCTGTTACAGCTAAGGCTTCAAACTATTTTTGTAGGCTTGCTGGTGGTTTTCATGGGTTTTATATGCTAGTTTATTTGTATGTTTGTTTTTTTTTTA
Source organism: Aleadryas rufinucha (assembly GCA_013397815.1). Taxonomy (NCBI): domain Eukaryota; kingdom Metazoa; phylum Chordata; class Aves; order Passeriformes; genus Aleadryas; species Aleadryas rufinucha. The sequence goes on along the minus strand of VZTH01008290.1, from coordinate 343,674 downwards.
AGGAATGTAAAAGCAATATGAGATGTTCTAAAACATGGATGAGAATTTCTTTATTTCTAGAAATAACTATAATTGATTTAACATCCCAGAAACACATATTTTGGAAATGCTAGGAGAAAAGGCTAAGGCAAAAAAAGAGGAGGGACAGGTTGGTCTATTAATCTTTATTTTGTTGCTTAGACCGATAGATTGTTTTAGTGTTTCAGTCTGTTAATTGCAACTAATCATGGTAAAAAAAGTCTATTATAAGGACAAAAAATTCTACAGTGCTTTGCTTTGTGGTGGGCTATTGGCTTGTACTTGAAAACAGCTAAGGTGACTGCCAGTTCATTTTACAGCTCTTTGCTTTGCCATTTCATACAGGTGGCTGGAAATGTTCTAGATGGTTTTCCTTTGCTCATATGTAATTTGAAGTTGGTCTCAATTGGCTTGGTGCTGAGTTTTCTGCTAGGAAAGAATCTTCTTCAACTATGTGCTAAGAGTCTCCTTTTGCACATTTACAAAACTTCCCCACCCCTCCTCCTCCTGTACCTGAATTTTTCTGTAATAGTATGGAAGAAGTGTTTAGCTTCTGCTATTTTGGATTGTCTTGGGGTCCCATGGAGCAGGTTCATAAAAGATGCATCCATTGCTCTTTCTCAGTTGTTTTCTCTTCTTTCTCTTTCCTCCCCCCACGCCAAATAATGCTCTTAAATTGTTAATATGATCCAAAGCTTGGCTTCTGAAGTCAAAAACCAGAAAGCTTCTCTGAGTTTGTGAGCCTAGGTCAATTATAGAGCTAAATAATTTTGTTCATATTAATATCCAATGAGTTGAGAATGTTCTTTGAATGCTCAGGATTCACTCTGTTAGGAAGCAGAAATAATCCCAAGTGACAGGCTGGGATTAGTCACGGCAATTACAAACAGTGCTAGGGATTAGCAAAGGTGAAGCATTTTAAAGCATTCAATTAGCTCCTGGATACATATTGATGCCTTGCATAAAGTTATTCTTAAAGACAAACATATCTTTTTCCCAGAAAGCAACAAAAAGATCACAGACAAACCCAAAACCAAAACAACCTTATAGTTTTGTGTGTCTTTTTGGATGAGGTCTGGTTATCGAGTTCTAAAAATCAGAGTTTAGTAATTCATGTTCAATTTTGTGTACGCCACCAGTACAAATCAGGCTTGTTTGCTGTCCTTGCTATTTAACACTTTCAGGAAATGTGAACGGTAATGTTTACAAAAATCACAGAAACATTCATCCAAAGAGAGGTAAATTCACTAAAAGTCTTTCAAAAACTGAAATACTTTCAGGTTGCAGTGGTGCCAATAATAGCTTTACTGTAAATTATTCTGAATAATTCATAAGCAGGGGAATGACATTCTGACATTTGCCTAATCTAGCCTAAAATATTAGGATCTAATAGGAAACCTGTCAATATGCAATTAGCTGTTAGTAACAGGACAGACTTGCAGACCCTTCCCAGGGACACAGGACTCCTCTCCAGACATTCTGCTTTCAGGTGCTTGAACTCTGCATGCAGATGCAAGGTAATTATCACTGAGGCATGGACCAAGGTGCTGATGTTGACCCATTGAGGTTATAAAAAGGAACTGGAGTCTTCTGTGACCGAAAGAAGGTTTTTGAAGTCAAGATTGTGTAAGCACATCTGTGAGGTGGTCCAAGTCTGGGAAAGAAGCTTTGAGTTTCCATTTAATGACTGCAAAGGTTAAGGATTCAACCACGACCTTCAGGTGATGTGGTGTAAATGTGAGAACTTGTGCTTGAGACATGATGGTCTGGGAAGAGATGTCCCCACAATTTGCAGTCTGTGAGTAATCTGAGGTATTTTTTCCTCTACAGTCCAGAAGCTCCAAGAAAAAATGTAAGGATGAATTGGAGTGAATGTGTATTTTGTTTGATGCATTGACTTGTTTTGGTGTTTCTGTAATTACAGAAGATGATGAGTTTTTTGGGGTGTTTACAGAGTACCTTTAGTTTTGCTAGGAACTTATAAACTTCACATATCTTAAAATGTGTCTTTTGAATAAAGCTACACAGAGAGCATGTTGGATATTACTGTCAAAAATTATAATAAACTACGTTTTCCCCCCCATTTTGCTACTCTGGATCTGTGCAGGATGTTTTTCCTACTACTTTTGTCTTTATCACAGTGATCTTTACTGGCAGGTCACATAGTGTATCCTTGACTGCATATCTTAAGAGCTGTATGATTAAATTTCCTTTATGTGCCTTCCTCCATTGTTAATTAAACTAAAACTAACACGTCAGGTTCACAACAGCTTTGCTGTTTTAATATCCAACTTTTCTTCTGCTCTGTCCCTAATCAGAACAACTGAATGCCCTAAGGAAAAATAAACAATCTCAGCCTTTATAGGGCTGATTTTTATTTGAAAATTGTCAGAGCAAAAAATACTGCCTGTACTGTTATAATAAGCCATGCAGAAGGAGGCAGATCTTGGCTCCAGGGAAGACCAACCTATTTAATAGAAAGATTGGCTAGCCCAAGGAAGCCATTTTTTAAGCAGATTGAGGTCGCTGTGATCTGCAGGGATATGTGTGTTAGAACTAATAAGTTATTGCTGTACCCATGACGCTTTCCTCCTGATTGTTTTGTTTTAATTCCAGCAAAAGCCATAGAAAGTCCCCCAACAGTTTCTGTTGCTGACCTGCTGGGTTTATGGCCCCAGGTAGCCAAACACTTCCAGCCATTCATTTTATAATATATCACTGACAGCTTGGAAGCGAGGACAAAACCTGAAACTTGTGAAGCCTGAGAGATGAAAAGAGAGTGGCAAAGATGAAACGCTGGTTAGAATTATTTATTTTTTTCCTCCTCCACTCAGAGTAACTGAGTAGCTGCAACCCAGCCAAATCTTTGCAATGAAAATAATTTGTCTCTACAGCAGACAGATGCTGTATTCATGCTCCTATGGTGGGACCATTTGTGTTACACATGTCCACTCCTGACATTCTTGGACTCCACCAAATTTGCCTTGTGTGTCACTGAATATACCACGCCTCCATGCTACTTGAGCTAGCCTCTATTTTATTCCCTGCCTTTTAAATCAGCAGGAACTTTAAGGGCTCTAAACAAAACTAGGAACGTGGCCACCTGGTACTGAAAGAAACAATTTCTAATAAAACTCATCCCCTCAGGCAACTGCCTGGAATCACGTACATTATTTCTGCTTCCTAGTTGAGAGGTACAGCATTACCATGATGAGTCCTAAATTATTTCATTAAGTTTTCTTCACTCTCTGTTCAATCTTTAAAAAATTAATTACCAATTCCTCATTCTGTCAATTAGTGAAAACCTACATAAATTATAAGAAAGAGCTACTTGAGTCATGACTATTTTTTCAAAGAGTTCTATTACCGAGAGAAACTACTCTACAAAAATTGCAGTGTTTAAGTCAGTGATATGACTTTTCCCCATGAAGTATGTAAAATAAAATTATTAAAAAGGACTCATGTTTAAAAACAACAAAAGGCCTATCTACTTCATTTACTGGAGTGTCAGGCAACGATATTGGTCATATGACAGTGTTATGTGAACCACAGAAAACAGTGAATGCTGTGGTGCTGTACCAAAACAGGGCTGTCACTTAAAAATATTTTTTTTCCCTTTACTTTCATATTAAAATGGATTTCAGATTTGAATAAAATTAGAAAGAGAGGGATTGTGTCATTTCTGAGCAAGGAAGACTTTAAGTGTATGTGGCCATATGGAACACTGACTAATAAAATAGGGAGCATGCCTACTTATTTTGGTATGGGATTCCCTTTCCTCCCCCAGAGCTTGCCCAAACTGTATGGGTTTTGCTGTTGCAGCAAAAGAAAGATGAGATAGTCTCTAGTATAGTGTTCAGTACCAGATATGGGGGTTTGAATCAATGTTAGTTCAGCCACGTAAATTCCCTATGGATCAGATTTCACACAATATGGATAATGGTAAAAATAATGTAGTTAAAAGGCAGTGCTTAACTGCAGTCATCAATAGCCCACTAAAGAATTTCAGCTTGCCAGTTTTCTTGTCTGTTGTAGCCATTTTCAGTCTATAAACACATATCAACTGCTTAAAAAATATATCTTTGTATGGTGGGGCTTGAAAGGGTGTTGTGAAAGAGTTCAGCTAGAAATTCTGATCCAAAGATCATGGAAAAAGGGTATTAGATGATATACTAATAAATCCTAGTATGCAGTCTTTGGCTTTCCCATCGCCATAGGATTGTTTTTATAAAATTCCTAATTTTGACATATTAAAGAAAATAAACATGAGTTCTATGTAAGGCATCTCTGGGAGTTATTTTACATCTTAGAGACAACTTAGATAACCTAAATGTACCTCACTTACCAGTAGTTCAGCCTTGTCCTATTAGAAATTTTAGGGGTTTTGCTCTTTTTAACTATCTTTTAAATGCTACTGAAGCATCACAATAGCCCCAACTCTTATTGTGGCTGTCTCAGTTTTGTTTCTCTGACCTTTCTTAAGTGGACCAATACTCCTGCAGTTTCTGATCAATGAAGTTTAATAGTCACTTTGGTCTTCTTAGGCCTGTAGTACTTTTACCCAGGATGTCTCTCCTGTAATACATAAAACATTGTACTGGTGAATCTGCTATTAAGAGATTTGTGTATAGTTTGTGCATAACCTTTGTAATTTAAGTTCCTAGGCACCCCAACATTTCTATTATTTTGGATTATCTTTATGAAATAAAACGTGTGTTTTCAGAAGAGGCAAAATTCAGGTTTAAGTGATGATGTCTCTTTGGCTGAATGAATATTGTTTGAGGGATGAGGGGAAAGTAGGCCAAGTTAAATATATGCCTGCTGGTATATAGATTCACCTGCTTTTACTATAAAGCAGGCAAGTAGCTAATTTGCACTTATTTCTACCATGGAGATTTTACAGTCCCTGTTGTCAGATCTCTTTTAAGCCTTTTTAGTTATTTGGAATGGATCTATAACTGCTGGCAGCTTTCAGGGCTCCTTTTAAATTAGTAGAACCACGATTGTTGCTGTTAGACATGGACCTGCATGGTATGTGAAATTAGAACTGCATATGTACATCTCCAGCCTGCCTGCACACTTTGCTCAGGACTATGACATCTTCTCAGTGGTATTTATGTAGCACCTCGAAGAGTTTTACAAATGAGGGCAAATTAAAGCAAAATTAAGTTAAACAATCTTATTTAATCTGAATTGTGTCAGGGAGCCCTGAGTCTAGTCCTGAGAGGAGCAGAATGGAATGGAACTATGAAAACATTGGCCTCTTTTTTGATCTTCATTTATTTCTTTTAGATGAATGAAAAATCACAGGGGAGTGAAAGACTGCCCTTGTAGGAATGGTAAATTCTCATGCTGCCCAATAGGAGTGGATGTCACTCAGACTGTACGAGATTTAATACTTATCCTTTTTTCAAATCAACAGAAATTGTCCATTATCAGACAGAAATTCCATCATTTATTTCTGTCTGCTTGGGAAAAAAATTTAAAAGTTGAATGGGTCTTAGGTAGAGAGTTTAAGTGTTGTAAGATATGGTTGTAATTGTATGCACTTAAATAATACTTGGTTTGGCACCTGTGTGTGCCATCCAAGTATAGAGTTGCCAAGTGTGCAAAAGTACTTAATTCTCAACAATTTATCTCTAAACTGGTTATCTATGGTGTTTCCATGAAAACAGCATAGCTACAGGGATGTAAACTTGGACTGCATGAAACTGGGAAATAAAGATCACTACAACCATGTGGTGTTCTTGTATAACCATAAATTCAATACCATGTTGAGTAAAGGCAACCAATTGTTTATATTTTGGCTCATCAGCTTTAGGTAAATAATATAACAGATACTGGTCCTCTGTATTATTGCCAAAAATAACTTTTTGTGTGTCACTTAGGGTAAACACCATTATTTTGGGATGCTATCCTATTAAACCAAAATGGCTTCTGCTCTTGAACATGCGAATTAGAAGCCTAGTAAAAGCTTCTATGAGCTTGAAAGAAGATTTTTATATTGGAAAGACTGTGACATTGGAGTATTACTCTCTCTCAAGTTCCCCTTTCCATGAAAGCAAAAGGCCCGAATAAGCCTAAACTTTATTTTCTCCATCCTTCTGATGAAGGATGAACTGAACTACATAAAAATGTGCATAGAAAGAGGATGAACTTATGGGACTGAGCAGTCAATGTGGGAGTTTGAGTTATTAAAAATCTGTACTGATGTTTTAAAAAAAAAATACTGCTATAAGATGCTGAAAAAGAAAGCACACTGCTATACTAAGGGGTTGTTTTACTGCATGTGTGTTTGACTTAAATAAAAACACAAGCAAACAGACAACAACAACAAAATAAAACTACCATGGAAATTCCAAGGCATATTATTTCAAAAATAGTTTTTTAGCTTTTATATAATTATGAGGTCTTAAGGATTTTATAATAAATATTAATAAGGAGAAGAAGAAGAAGAAGGAGTATAAGTATATTAAAAGCATCTTAAATAGCTGTTCCCTTAAAAATTTAAAATAGTAATTCCTTGTCTGAACTCCTGTGTCTCTTTGTGTTAGGAAAAATAAAAGTATTATACAACTGTTTAATTCTTTTTACTCTAACATATCTTACAGGAATAACAGGAATATTTGTGTATCATGCACTAAGAAAAATTCTCTTTCTTATTTTCATGCATTTTTATTCTGTGTTAGAAGGAGAGTTTCTTTTTTCTTCTGGTAAAAATAGAGAATATTTTTCAAGGAAGGGGTAGAGGATATTAGTCCAGAGTTCTAACTCTGAATCTGCTATGAGTTAAAAATTGGAGATTTTTTGCTTGGTTTCTAAACAAGGACTTTTCAAACACTGTGTTTTGTAGGGGGTGATATGGGTCAAAACTGTGGCTCAAAATTGAATGCCAGATGTAGGTGTGTGCTCAGATATGGGCTCTTTCTGTCCCACATCCAGCATTCATATCCTTCCTGTGGCTGACCCTTTCTGCTATATGTCTCCTTGTTTGTAGTCCCTGAATTGCCTTTTCCAATAGATATTCTGGGTGCTCATGTAGGAATGGAGACTGCTCTGGGCTCCTGCTGACTGAGGGAAGGACAGGACAGGCTAATAAGCTTGTGATCATGACCAAAATTGCAGTACTTTTTCATGCACTGTTAGTGTTTGAGGGTTATGAATTATTTTGGAATGCTATGAGCATACAGGACAGAGTTTAAAGTGTGAATCGTGTGAAATGAGCTGTGTAAGGATCCCTCAAGCTCTGTAAGGGTCCCTCAAGGCTCCCTTTAAACTGGCTTAAAAAAAGAAATCCCTCTAAACATCGTGCCAAGAGGAACTGTTGGAGTTTCTTTAATGCTTCTCCTTAGTCTGTTTTATGGTATTCTTGGAAAAAAATATCCTGATGTCATCATCCCATGGAGGGTTTAAAGGATAAAGTGAACTATGATTCCAGCAGAAGCATGTCTGGGATGATGTCAGAAATGCAAATAGATGACTGAGCCTATTTATATTTGCTTTTTTAATAACCAAGAATAAAAATAATACACGATGAGATACTTGTCAGAGTAATCAGCAATGCAGGAAAAAGGGTGTCTGTGAGGGGGTGGGGCCATCTTAATCAAATCAGAAATACACAAATAAGGCAATAAAATCAAAGGTGGGAAGAATTCAAAACCTGGAAAAATTGATTAATGTTATGTACCTGGCTTTAAAGCAATCTTTGAAATATATTCACTACTTCTGTCCCTGTGACCATAGCAAGAGTTTTCTTCTTATCAGGTGAACTGATATGTCACAGGCAATCTGCTCAAACCTGTGCAGGTAGCCAGTACAAGTATCAACCTTTCTCTGAGTCAGTGTTTAATTCAGATGTTGTATTATGACAAAATCCCTGTATTTTTTGGATGGAACTTGATTTGCATTTTGGTAATCACTTTTCTGCTATGTTTTCTCTAAGCTAATTTAAAAATGAGTCAAGGTTCTGTGTTTCAGTAAACTTTTAATGAATGCAATGTGGTAATACTTTGCTCAGGGACTAATCAGGGAAAGCGGACAAAACAAAATACAAACATCTCTCTAGTGCAATCTAAAACTTTAAATAAAATTAGACTCTCGAAGCTTGAACACAACTCTTGAAGCAATCTATATATTATATGGGTAATGAAGAATATTTTTGAAATCCAAATATTTCAACTAAACAAACTGTAAAACGCATTCAAAAAGTGCACAAAAGTTTCCACTTCTTAAATGGGTCTGATCCAAGCCTCAAACTGGAGGTTAGAAGTGAGAACTTGTGTTTCCCAGTGGTATTGTTGAACATTAGAAAGAAAAAACTGGGGGAGGAATCCACTGTGTTGGCAGAAAAGATAAATTCTTGACAAATGCTGATGAATAGATTAGCAGAAGTGTGTGAAAGTCAGGAGAATTGTGTTAGGGGATGCTGGGAAGTAAAGCAGCTTCTCTTCTTTCAGTGTTACCTGCCTGGGACACTGTGAGCTTTTTATTTTGTATGGGGTCTACTCTGGTTGTGAAGCTGGGAACTGAGAAACTGTCCTTGGTATTGGGGAGGTGATGGAGGAGTTTTCTCTGATTATTTCAAGATGTCTCTGTGGCAGAGTTTATTCTCAGTTCCATGTCCTGCCTGGTATGGGTGTGCTTCTGTTCTCCAGGCAAAGGCAAAAGGGTGTCCTAGAGATAACGAAGTTCTCAATTGGGATGAAAACTCAGGAAGTCTAATGCGAACTACAATTAAACAAAAAACCCTCTGAGAACAAAACGTCTTCTAAAAAAAAGAATAATTTTTTAAAAATTCAGAATACTGTCATATTTTCCTGTTAATATCTCCAGGATAGTGTTGTTTAGGTTATTCCCTTCTCATTGAATCCATCTATTTCACTGTGCTGTAGGACCCTGAAATTTTATTGCAGAATAGAGCAGAATTTTTGAAAAGGTCCAGAAACTTGGCTAAAACCAAAATGCTGATACCATGTTGCAATTTGGAATTAAACTAGTACAAAATACAAAAATTTAACATTGCAACCACAAATAAAAGTAGATTAGCTGGGGCAACTTCTAAGTGTAAGCAAACTTTTGTGTGTGTTTAGCTGTTTCTGTGTTTTTTGGCTATACATGAGGATGACCCATAGAGATTCTTCAAAGCAAACAACATAATAAAAAAAACTTCATTCTTTAAAGAAAACAATAATTCATTAGTTCAATCATTTAATGAATAACTAATCAGTCTTGCATTTTTTAATAACTGAGCATTTTTCATCTACCAGAAGACCACACTGGAAAGTATCAGATGAGTGAGTGTCCCTTTTAACTGTTTATTGACAGAATAAAAATATTTAACACAGCATTGTAGTTGGATATGAAGTAATTAGAATCCAATAGTTTTTCTTGAAATGGTGTTTTATTCAGGAAGCAAAAAGCTCAGTTTGTCTTTGCAGTAGAAATAATCAAATCTTTTCTCTGAAATATTTTTCTGAAGTAGTGATGTTTCAGAAACTTTGCTGGAAAGCTGCTGCTAGTAGATTATATTGCAGGAATATTTCTCCAACTAAGTTGTATACAATAATGTGTCTTTTGTTTTCCAAGAAAATCCATATCTCCATTTTTGTTTAAAATATTTTCCTTACAAGTATCATCATGAGGCTCTTCAGACATTTCATTGTTTTAATGGAAATTTAAGTTTGCTTTTGTTTGTATTCTGAAAGCTTTCATTTTGTAACTATCCCACAGGGATGGAGCTGTCCTAAAAATGGTTTTGAAGATGGGTGCATCTGATGAATGCCTACAACAAAACAAGATGTCAAAAAGATGTTCTTGGGAAAAAAAAAAATGGAGGCAAATTTTGGAGTATCTTAGAATTGTAAAAATGCAATTCCAATGGAGTGACCTAACTATAGGCTTTTTTTTTTTTAATTGCAAATATGTGCTGCCTTCAGCAGGAGGAACCATATGGATTTCTCTTGACTGCAAAAATTTCAGCACTGCTCTCTGGCACTTCAGTTGTCTCAAAGATTTTCAGGAACTCATTTGTCACTACACTGGGTGATGACAGACCAAACCTATTTGTCACTGTGAGTGACAAATAATGTGCACCACGAGGGACTTCTTGGTTGTATTTCATTTGTAAATCACAAAAGCAATAAGGTAGATTTAAAATTCCCCACAAAGAGTGAATGAAGGACTTGCTACATGTTTTATTTGTATACTGTAGTATGCAAATTCCATATAATATGAAAGAATAATTGCAAAGAAAAAAGATTTGTGACAATTTTTCCTCAGTTTGCAAACTATGCTCATAAACCTTTTGAGGAGAATGTAAGCTTGAGGTTTCTCACTCTTAATTAAGGCACTAAAAAAAAAGATAAAAACCTTTATTTTGCAGCCATTGGCATGAAATTCACAGAAGGTTACTCCTGTCACTTTTCAACATGAAAAATCTGACCATGAGAAGTAACATTATAATAACCATAGTATACGAATACTTGAAAACCAGGAAGTTCTTGATAGGGCCACCATTAGTCTCAAAGCAGTGAGGGCTGCATTGGTTATCTCACACAACTGATTTGGCTGCTTTGTGAAGTTTGAGGCTCTGTCACAAATCAGAGACATTGGTAGCTTTGTTCTGTTTATTTATTTTTAAAATCATCTCACCCTCTATGCAAAGCGTTCAGAGTCCTGACATTGAATTTGGCTTTGAATATGTTTTGGTCATGTGATGGATTTTTTTAATAATTGAAATATTTCAATGTACAAAGACAAGCTGCGAATGAATCTGGAGTTGCTATCCTTTAGTACCTTTTATTTAGCACATCTTGAATACATGAAACTCTTTCACAGTGTGGTTTAGTGCTAGTAAGACACTCTTCCTATATTAAGTATGAATGCTCTTGTCCTGCTTCAGTTGCTTGCACATTCATGCTTAGATATTGTTTGCCGTATTGTTTTAATTATATGTTATTCTATTGGCCTTAAACACCTTCCACACATAAATTATAACCTGGACATAAGTACATATTGGTTTAGATGCAAAAATTCAGCTTGCAAGTGCTGCATGGTAGTAATATTGCTGTAAGGAAAAGGAGGCAAGACTACTTAAGCAGCTTCCCTGCAGGCTTGATAAATATTTCTCTCCTGATAAATGTCATTCTGAAATTCAAGTTCTTCAGCTCAAAAAACAGGGATGCTCTGTTACTGAAATATATGATCAACTTTATGGTGATAACCCCAGTTAATTGGTATTGCTACAAGACCATCATTTTACCAGTAACACATCCTTCTATCTAAAGCATATTTATTGTTGCACATGTAACCATTTAGGCAAATTATTAGTAAGGTCAAAGAACCAGCTTTCATCTGAAGAGCTGTTATACTCTTTTCAAAAGGCAGTCTTTCCTTTAAGATTTTTGTGTGTTTTTCCCATGACTTTTGAAAGGCAAGATCTCCTTGCCTGGGCTAAAATTAGAAAGAAAACAAAGCTGCATTTCTACAGAGAGAAACTTTTATCTTGGCTGACAATAAATCTTCAAATCTTATACTTAGGGAAGAGCTTGTTTTATTTGCTTGTAGTACCTTAATTCATTTGATCCTGAACTACATTCACAGTAATTCTACTAGCACAGTCAAACTGATACACTTGCCTTTCATCTTTTTCCCCTAGAATATGTGTTGAAATGCTACCTAGGACGATATAATTTTTTCCCATTCCAATACAACAGTGTTTATGTCAATAGAATTGAATAGAATTCCCATGGAGGGATTTCATTACTTTTGTTATTTACTATTCTATAAACTATTATTGATGGTTTTAAATACAACTTTTCTTTTCCAGAATGTAGATCAGTACAAGTAGGGAGAGCCTTATTTTGGTAACTTTAAATGTATTCCCAATTTACTTACATCACACTGAGGAAACCAACTCCTGGCTAAAAATAGTGTGTTTGTATAACAGGGTACCTCTCTGTGAACACACGCTGCGTAGGAGCGCTTGTCTGCTTTTGGCATTCCACACTCCTTGCACCCTGGGTCTCACAGCTTTTGGAAGTCACAGGTAAGGGGAAAATAAGAAGAAAGCTGAGCCTTGATTATTCCAGCAATAGTGGAATCAGAGCTGTGGGGAGCCAGTGCTGAGGTCCATAATTGTTCACTTATTCAAAAGGAGTTGTGACTGAGGAAGGGTTCCTCAGAAAATCTGAGGAGGGTGTATGATTTTTAGTAAATGACTAATTTTTAAATGATGTTATGGCAATATGTTGCCCATCCTTTCAAGACTGATATTTTTTTACCTTGATATTCAGAGAATCAAAAGAACAATAACTGATGAGGAAAACAGATGAAATAATTGAAAGTGTGTTTGGAGCTGGGAGTTTGTACCAATGCAAGAAATACTGGAAGAGTATGAAGATACCATTAGACTATAGATGCATATTATAAGGAAAAGGAATTGATCCCTAAAACTCAAGTTTCATTTTTTTAAATCAATTTGAACAGTGGTGGATAAATGTTGCCTGAAGTTGGTCTGTAGCCTAACCACTAGCACTGCTCATTTTGGACTTAGAACCCAAACATTAATGCCAGGACAGAAACTGTCCTCTGGCCAGAGAAAAAATAACTACTCCTTTTCTCCGAGATATCCTACACTTAAGTGGCAAACAAAGGAAAAGGGCCAACATTTGTTGAAAGCCAACATTTTAAGATATAATCCAAAAATTGTTTGCATTGTTTAAAGTCATCTCACCCTCTGTACAAAGCTCTTCAATATCTTGGCATTGAATTTGGCTCTGAATGTGTTTTGTTCATGTGATGGATTTTTTTTTCCCAGCACCCTACTACACCATTCACTGGCATTTATAACATTATAATAGAAAAAAAAAAAAAAAAAAAAAAAA
>VZTH01008290.1:291892-330676 GCA_013397815.1 Aleadryas rufinucha | reverse complement strand
TTTGTTTTTTTGTTTTTTTTTTTTTTTTGAAAGAACTACATGTTACAGCATAGAAAGCTAATGGAAAATCAAATAACCTAGTAGTAAAAACAAAGCACATCTTCTAGGTCCACATAAAATGAAGGGTACATCTGTCTTAGAGTGATGAATTGCTCCATTTCTCTGTGAAATTTGTGTATTGCATTCAAATACTTCTATTAAATACTTTTTAAATAGTCTTTCATCAAACTGTAACTGCTCAAGTGATACCGAAAGTAAAAGTACTGAGAAACTTGTAAGAGAAAAAAAGAAATCTGAACTATAAGCTGTCAATAATGTTTCCATTCATCAAAAGTGACAAAGTCGTGGTTGCAAATGCAATACATCAGAACTTAGAAGCTTCATAAGTTTCCCCATTGCTCCCTGAATTTAATAGTCAGGTTGTGAGAAAAACACTAATTAAAGGAATCGGTGGCTTTTCTCCAGCACTGAATTATGAGGTCATTACTACTTGTTAAAATACTTATCCCATTCAAATATTCATAATTATCTATTAGGTCTCTTGCAGACAGGGAGATTATGATAATACATCTAGCTCTTGTTATTAGTGGGTAGTTTTCATCAGTATTCCAGCTTAGTCCACTACTCTGAGCTATAGCCACATCAACATAAATCACCAATGCAAATGCTAAACAAAAGCAACTTCTCTGTGGGAAGGACACTGCTGGTTGCTTTATTTTCAATAGTTTTTTCTTCTGCATTACTTGCAGCGCTTTTAAACCTGAAAATGCAATTTCTCTTGCTATTGATTTTTGTTCTTTCCCATTTAGTAGGCACTGAGGTAGATGGAGATCTATGCATGTCCCTTTCCATGGGGTGAGCCTGGAATATGTTTTATTGCTTCAGTGTGCTGCTTCTGCAGCTTGAGAGCCTGGTCTCGCTGTGTGTGGAGCACTTCACCTGCAAAATCAGAAGTATTGTTTGCTTACAGAAAGTTCTGATGAACACCTACATTTTAGTGGATGTGCTATGCAGCACGGCAATGATCTTAATCTGGTTAAGTCCATATTCTTTACACATCCTTTAGATGCCTAATTCTGAAAATCTCTCCGAGTATTTGATCACTTAAAGGAGTTTCAAGGTGCAAAGTTTGTAACTTCATAATTTCAGGTTTATGTTAAACTACAACCTATTCTTTCCTTATAAGCAAAATTTAATTCTATTTATTTATAGGTTTCTGTTAATTTGAAGATATCTGTCACCATACAGGGTTTCTTATTAATTCAGCATCTATTAAAGAGGTCAAGCAGTGAAACTGGAGGAAATATTGTTCACACACTGCTGAAGTGTGTGGTGGTTACTCTTTCATCCATTTAAACAACATGATAGCTAAAGGATTTTTCCAATGCTAGACAAGGTTACTAACATAGCTGAAGTGTTTTCATGTCATTCAAGTTTTGGTCAAATAAATCTATGATTTCTAGATTGAAATTAAAAAGAAATTAGATTAGAACTATAAAATAAGTACTTTAATATCTCTGTTCCAAGATAGAATAGTGTACTTACTGTAATACTCATACTTTTTCACTTGATCAGAGAGAGGCAAAGGGGTCAGCAGTATTTGGAGTCAGCCTTAGCTTATTTTCTTTTTTTTCAGTCTGCCACCTTCATCAGTCTTACCTTTCCTAAAAAAAGCAGAAGTTACTTGTGCCACATGGTATGAACAGGAAAGAAGCTGGTCTATTATGGACAAGGAACTGGAAAGAGGTTTGAAGCTGATAACCTGGTATCAGAGTAATGGCAGTGTAATCTGGCATTGCACTGGGGATTTCCTATGACAAAAATAACTAATTGTCTAGCAGGGTTATCACAACAACAACCACAGCAAATATCATGGGACTGGGGGAAAGGGAGAGATCAGGGCTGCAACTCTGTAGCTTTGATTGAAAACTGCAAAACGTTGTAGGTTATTGAAGGTCAGGTGTTTTCACTAAGAAACAAAAATCCAGGGTGATTATTCCTCGCAGATGCAGGTGCCAAATGTGATGCTGCTAGGGAGAATGTACAGGTTTTTAATGAAATCCAGTGTTGCAACACACATTCCACAGAAGAGATATAAACCAGTTTGGAAATGTAGTTGCTGTAGGTGGATGTCAGGGCATCTTGTTCTGGGTTTTGGGGTTCTTTTTGAGTTTGATGAGGCTGGGTGTTAAATTTGCCCTACTTCAGTCTATTCAAGTGCAACCAGAGAGGAAAAGTTCTGCTAGAAGGGACTAGTATGCACTCTGATGAAAGTAGAACATCTATAGGGAAGATGAGCTACACTGACAATTCTTGTTTAGTTTCAACAAGAGGAAGATTTGTTTTAAATAGAATGGTATAAAGGGACTGTTTAAAAAACCAAACATCTGATGTTTCCACCAGCACTGCTGCTGTTCCAAGATATCAAAATATTAAAAATGCAGATGGACCTTTGTCAGCTGGGGTAACTCCCACTCTTGAAGAACAATTACTGATTTCCATCAGGCCAATGCAGAGTTGTGTTTTCAATAAAGGGAAAAATGATTACACTCTACATCCTTCATTCCTTAAATGGGAAAATTTATTCTGTTTCTCAGGGTTCATTGTGGAGTTTTATAAATAGCAAACACATTAAAAAAAAAGAAACAAAACAACTTCAACACAATAAAAATTGGAGATGAAATTATCCTCTCCTTTCTGGGCTAAACAGTGATATAACAGGCTCAAGCAGCATGACCGTATGACATGAGATACATAGACTCAAAATAAATACTTAGTGAGTTAGTTCCATGTGATTTGTTATGAATCTACAGTCCAACCCCTCCCAAATTCTAAGAAATGCATGTCTAGTTATGATATTTGACTATATAGCAGGATGAGGATTCATATTTTGTTGGTTGGTTGATTTTGTAGGGTTGTTCCTTTTGTTGTTTTTTTGTCTGAAAGATAGGAAACTGCCAGTGATTGCCAGTGACATTTCTTGGTTTTGGTACAAATAATTAAAGAAGAAGTCTGAGGGGAGAATGAAGACCCAATTTCTTCTTCTGGTTTAAAGTGACTAGTTTAAAATATTTGCTTTTATGAAGTAACTTACTTGAATGATGTATAGACAAACTTTAGGGGAAAAAATAAAGGAGACACCCTAGGATCATAGTTTTTGTAAACTACAGCATTGTTACTCTTGGGTTTAAAAAGCCAAGTTAGAAGACTTCAAAATGCATTAAAGATGCAAACTAGTTCCTTCACAATATTTTTAAAGCATTGTTCTTTGATTTTTGACAGCTTGGTGTTAGCTGAAGGATTTCTTTTTTGTTTTCCAGACCATGTGACATAAGAAAAAAAAAATACTGATTAGAAAACTGATCTCATATAAGTGAGCACTTTTAAATATCAGATTAGGTGAATAGACCTTCGATGTTTCAGGTCTAAAAGTAAAGACATGAGGGAATCAAGTGTAAATAGGACATCAGCATGGACTTCACAGAACTTGTATTTGAAAACAAGAGCTTTTCAATGGCAGATTCTAATCATTATTGGATAGCACTGTATGGTGTTTCTAAAAAATGGATAAAAGCCAGTGAGTTTGCCTTTACTTGCAGGAAGTTTGGTTTACATACAGATACAAAACCAGTACATTCAAAGTTTACAATAACATATTTTTGTTATTGTCAACCATCAGCTGCAACATAATCAGCTGTCCTCTTTCCGTAAGTCATCTAACAATATAAATACCTAAAATTAGTATTGGTCCATTCATGTAACTTGGTCATTGAGCAGGAGAGAAGCTGAACTGCAGTTGTACTTGCAGTCAAAAACAGACAGGTGGATAATCCTTGTGATTCAGATGCAACTATGTGTAGGTTTTGCTTCTCAGCTTCCCTCTGATTCATTGCTTACCACAAAACCTTTCAGAAGACAGGAAGTTATAAATAACTTAAAACGAGACAGGAAATTATAGGAGCTGTGATTAAAATGTAGACATTTCCTAATTCCTGATCATCACAAATCATAAAGCAGAGATTTTTCACTTTAAGATGTGTGATGGGGCAGGAGCAGGGAACAAGGCTATGATTGAGTAAATCTGCCGCACAACAGAGAGAGAACTACTAAAAAGTATTCAGAGAATTTTCTCTGGGTTCTTGGAAAGCTTGTGGAGTGTGATTTCTAGTGGGTGGTGTTCATAGTTATGAAAGCAGTTATGAAAGCTATTAGACTGTTTGCTTTTGATGAGCACAGACATCTGTGGTTTCCATGAAAATCCCTCTCTGGTGCAATAGATCCTTTCTGGATGTCCTCCCTCCTACAATCAACACCTTCTATTGCTCTCTCTTACATTGCATCCCTCAGACCAGCTGAAGGTCTGGCCTTAGGGCATCCAGGATGTGCAGGTTCTATGTACTGAAATTTAAGGTTTGTGACCTGATCACGTGTAAGCTTGGGATCTTTTTTCGATTATGCTCTAAGCTACAATAACTCTAATTGTCATTGTGGAGAAATGTATCAAATAACTCAGCTACTTGGACAGCACACAGTTTAGAATTTATTAGCTGCTGCTCTGCTCCTAATTTAGTGGCATAGTCTCATTTCATTGAAAGTATAATTGCCATTATTGAGTAATCATTTTGATAGGTTATTCCATTTTCTGCCCTGTTTATCTTCCCTTCTTAAGTGTCTTGCTTTCCTCTTTCAACATTACCATCTCAATCTGAGCTCCTTCTGACTAATTCTCAATATTTTCCAGCCTTTTTTTAGTGGCACAATCAGTGCTTGATAGCATCTCTATGTCTTCTGCAATTCTGTCAAATTGGCTGGTATGAAGAGACTTGAGTACTGCAATTTCCCTTCTGAGCTCCTGCTGTTGCACCATTTTGACACATGGGGTTTTTTTTCTTCCCCCTTTTTTTTTTTTCCAGTTTGTCCCTGTACAATAAGATTACTTTTATGTTTAAATCAATTACCCATTGAAAAAGTTAGCTTTCTGAAAAAATCTCCTATGCACAGAGTACCTCCAATATCTTCTAGGGAGTGTACATGAAATGAGGTATTTCCTAACTTGCAATCATGGGCCATAGTGGGTAGTTTAGCAGGCAAAGCCATTCTTTTATACTGGATATTTTTTCTATCATAATTAACTTGAAAGTGCATCTAGCCTGTCATTATGCATATCACATTTTAGTGTTTTTTGCAGACATTTACAAAAGGAAATGAAAATAACCTAGGACCGCTAAAAGAATCTGATTTTTATTGCACAAGTTACACTATTTTTGTCATTACAGCATCTTTTGTGCCCTTTTATGCGCCCTTTTATCCTCTGATGTGTGCATATACATGCAAAAAACCTCACTGATAATGGCAATAAGATCCCTGCAAGGGAGGTGAGATCTGATGTGCAGCTATGGATTGTTATCTGAGTCTTTGGAGAGAATATTGAAGATGAATTGAAATAAAAACTGATTTATGATTTCTGCCTTATTTGGTGCTTCTTACTTATTCTCCTTCCCAGTATTTCATATTAGTATTACTGACCTCAGACTCTGTTTATTTCATAGCTTTAATTGCTGATATTTCTGAAGTACCAAGTAACATCCAAGGCCTTTTGTTTCCTGGTGGATATTTTAATGGACGTGATATGATAAAAGTTGCTGGGCACTTAATGGATGCTTTAATTCCACCGAAAATCCGTGTACAGTAAAAGTGCTTTGCATGATGTGTCCTGAAATGCAGACTCCTGGCAGGGATCCTGCAGACTTGTAGAGAGAGAAGCCCATGCTGGAGCAGGTTTCTGGCAGGACTTGTGACTCCATGGAGGATCTACACTGGAGCATAAGAAGTTCATGGAGGACTGTCTCCCATGGGAGGGAGCCCACACTAGAGCAGGGGACAGCGTGAGGAGTCCTGCCCCTGAGGAGAAAGGAGCAGCAGAGACAAGGTGTGATGAACCAACTTCAGTTCTCATTCCTCATCCCACTGTGCCACTGTGGGGTGCAAAATTCAGGAGTGAAATTGAGCCTGGGAAGAAGGGAGGGGTGGGGGGGAAGGTGTTTCAAGATTTGGTTTCGTTTCTCATTACCCTGCTCTGATTTTGATGTGTAATACATTAAATTTGCCCAATTCAAATCTGCTTTGCTCACGACAGGAACTGGTGATGGGTCTCTCCCTGCCTTGCTCAACCCACGAGCCTTTTGTTGTATTCTTTCTCCCCTGTCCAGAGGAGAGGAGTGACAGACTGGCTTTGGGGGGCACCTGGCATCCAGACAGGATCGACACACAACAGGATGGAAACATAACAGAGAAGGCAGCAGACTGCAGAATGAACCTGGTAAGAATTTGGGGATTATGAGTTTTAGAAAAACAAAATGAGATATAAAAGAGAATGCTTCTCTCAACAGGCCTTTATTCAATAACCCAAAATGATTAATATATGACCAGGCAAAAGTATTTATTTTTTTATTTTTGTGTAGTATAGATCNGCTCACGACAGGAACTGGTGATGGGTCTCTCCCTGCCTTGCTCAACCCACGAGCCTTTTGTTGTATTCTTTCTCCCCTGTCCAGAGGAGAGGAGTGACAGACTGGCTTTGGGGGGCACCTGGCATCCAGACAGGATCGACACACAACAGGATGGAAACATAACAGAGAAGGCACCAGACTGCAGAATGAACCTGGTAAGAATTTGGGGATTATGAGTTTTAGAAAAGCAAAATGAGATATAAAAGAGAATGCTTCTCTCAACAGGCCTTTATTCAATAACCCAAAATGATTAAGAATTATATATATGACCAGGCAAAAGTATTTATTTTTTTATTTTTGTGTAGTATGGCCTGCTCTAAAGTAGTTTCTTTTTCCAGGTGATTCTGCTTAGCTGCTTTGCTTCTGCTGCTTGTAATTCTTCAAGAAATGATGAGTTGGAATGAAAGCATTGAGTGGCTAATTTAGGAATGCCTGATTCAGATGGAATTAATTAAATAGGATTGTTACTTTAATTCCAATGCTTTTATTACTGCAGTAAAATGTATTTTTTTATATGGTTTTAAAACTCATGTCCATTGTTCCTTCATAGTAGCTGTAAGAGATTGCAGTCACATCTCTTCATTTCTATGATGTCACTTCTTCCCCTCCTGGTTTGCTTATTTGAGAACTTGTTTCCTTTATGTCACAGTTGTTTTAAACTTGTGGAGATAAATAATAACTTGTAGCCAAAGATCATTCCTATTTGGCTTCAGTACTTCTGTTTTCAAACTCACTCAAGGTATTTATGGAATGCAAATCTCTGTTCCAGTGAACAACACATAATTTTTGTGCCCTATTTTGAATCTGAATCGTCCATTCTGTAAAGAAAAGGGAAAAACAACAACAAAAATAGATCAAAGAGGAAACCTAATTATTTTCATGAATGGCAAAAGAGGATTTTAAAAGCCCTTTTTAAGTTGCCAGTACTGCATCTCTCATTATGTACGTGCTAAGGATGATTACAAAGAACTGTAAATTTTATTTTAAATATATTTTGTGTGTGTATATGTATATGCACAGATGCTTTAACCCTGTATGTTGTGCTAGTCACAGGCTCTGCAATAAAGATATTTTCATCTACCCTGGAGAGTGAAAAGACACACTGAGAAATTCTAGTCCCATATCTGTTGCAGAGTTTCCATTTGCCCTTCCAGCATTAGGGAGTGCAAAGGCTTGAAAGTGTGGCAAGTCTCCTGGCTGTTAGTATCTTTTCCATCCTGCCAGCCTGGAACTTAACCAGCCACAATTTTATTGTGCATATTTAAGTCACAATAATTTCTCACAGATGCTCGTGCATCTCAATTCCCATTTATGTATCATTTTTACTGCCATCTGATGTTGTGACCTGCAGTTCACATTTATTGTCATTACCCAAGCCATCCAGTCCTCTTTAATAATACTAAACAGAAAGTGAGAACAATTACATAGGTTCTTAGAGAAAATGCACACAATCTGAACTGGCTATGCACAGCTGTTAACATTTAAATCCCATCTGTAAGTGGAAACAATTATCTTTAAATTCTACATGTAATAAAACCCCCAGAATACTTCTGGCCTTTTCTGAAATTTATCTTTAGAAATTAATACTGAAAATGGGTATTTTCCTCATTACTGTTTTCCTAATACAAACTATGGGGTGGAATGTACTGTTAGCGTAGGAGAGGGATGTGAGGCCTGAATCCCTGTTCTTCAGAAAACCAGACTTCATCCTGAATTTGAAACAAAGAAAAAAAAATCAGATTTCTGGGAAGAGATTCCTGAGCTAATTCTAAGTACATCCCTTAAGGAATGTCACAGCTTTGGGATGACAACTTTTAATAAGCATGGATGTGCCTGGACAGATTCTCCGTGGGGCCTGCCTGGTGACTGCAATCAGAAGATCTGTGATGCACGTTCAACACGCCTTCAGTTCTGAAACTGAAGTTTTATTTTAACATTCTAACTTGTCTTTTCAAAAACCTCTTCCCTTTTACCTCCCTTTCTGCTTCTAATGGTAGATGGCAGCTGTCACGAGACCTCGGCGCTCCATGCTTCTCTTGTCAATGAAAGTGTTTTCATGTTGGCATTGACAGACAGACTGGAAATATTTTCATGCCGTCCTTGTGAGTACTGTGAAGTTTTCCTCTGATGGACTGGATGAGTGCAACTGTTAGCTCTCTTAACTGATTCCATTCTTACTTTTAATTTGACTTTACAGCTCAAGAAGAAATTTTTGCATTTATTGGACAGTTTATAATTAGCTCTCATTAGAGGATGTCCAGGAAGAGGATGCATTATGGTTGGACTAAATTGACATGACACCCTTCAAGAACCTTGTATCTGACATGTTATCATAAGGGTGAGCAAAGATATATATGCTGGATAAATAGCTAGCAAGGAATCTAAAGATCAGCAGCTCTATCAACTAACATAGGAAAAAAATTAATCTATCTGAGACTAGCTGATCTTTGAAATACTGACAAGAAGGATGCATTTATTTTCTGGCTGAATTAGTCGAGTCCAGGTTGAAATCTAGTCACCACTTTATTGTTCTTGCCCTGGAGAAGTAGTACTAAAATGTATACAACTGACTTCAAAAGTTTAGGAAAATGTTTGTATTCCCTGAAAGCATCTGAACTAAAATGAAAAAAAAAGAAAAATTATTACTGGAGGAATCTTAGCTATCTTAGGATAGCTGAGATTGATATTGGCATTTTGAGGTACAGACTGCTGAATTCCAACAGTATTTAGTAATCTTAGGTACAGTATGGACACCTAAGTGTGCAATCAATGAAGATAATAGAATCATAGGTCTATGTTTGATTTGAAAGGGTCCTTTCAGGTTATCATGTCCAACCCCCAAGATGTTTCTCTCAAGAGAAGACTGTTTTCCTTATAGTTGGGAAGTGAGAGATATTCCAACAATGTAAAAATTGGGGCTTTCTGCATCTATTCTACTCCCTTACTTAAAGGGAAAAAAAAATAAGAAATAAGAATTTGGAGAAAAATTAAAGATAAAATTCTTGTTCTTTGAAGTGTACTGGAAAAAAAACATAAAGCTTTGGAGAGAATCAATATATCATCTGCAAAATAAATATGCCCACTTCAATATTTGCACTATTTCAATGCCTGTACATTTTAAATGAGTCTTTAGATGCACTGACATCACAGTGAAGAAATATATCAAAACAGGGTGTAGAAAGCTCAGGGTTTTGAGATCCTCTTAAGAAGAAAATGTGAAAGTGCCCTCTGGTCCAGTTCATGTCAATGTCTTTTATTGATACCTATGTGTCTGAAAAGAGAAATGTTGGGAAACAAGGCCAAAGAGAAGGGAGTTATGTGCTGAGAGAGAACATATGAGAAGCTCCCAAGAATCCATCAGCTCTGGAGAACAGTGGCCTTACTGGATTCGCAAGAATTGTTAAACTTAAGACACAGTCATCTGAAAATGTACAAAACCATTGGCACATACTGGTGTCAAAGGCAGGTGTGTAACCCAGACTGCATCCAAGAGCACAGTGGTTGTTATATGCAGACAAAGTCAACAGGATCAGTTACAGAGGTCTTGAAGCAAAAAACCCAAACATTCCTTGTAGGACTTTCTGTCTTAAAAATCAGTGGTGCATCCCTGTGATGTTCCACTTCTGAATAAACAGCGTGGGGTTGGCCTCCCAGCTGTCTCTCCAGCACTGAGAAGTGTGTATTCATGTGTGAGGACCAAGCAAAGGAATGCACTGTGTGAACAGTTATTGCTCTTAATAAAACGAACTTATTTGTTATAAGACCTTAAATTATTGACAGTGATCTGTCTTGACCCAGTCATCTTTCTTTTCTCTCTATGAGAGGAAAGGATATTTATGACAAAAGACTACAACGAATTTGTTCATATCTATTTACTTCATCCTTTCATGGAGATGCATGTAAATTAAATTCCTGGTGAGGACAGCCTACAGGATTGTTTAAACTTTGAAAGTTCAGACTGAAGTACAACATGTATCCACCAGGGAAAGAATCAATGTGTTAAAATATTTATAGGGTGGTCTTAAACAGCTACCAGTTCTGAACATCCAAAGTACATCTAGTATGGGGGAAAAGCTTTAGGTAATGAAGTTAAAGATTGAATTTAAGTTTTGACTGGCTTGAAATAAAAGCAAAAAGGCTGGAAGAAAGGCTATAATTATTGGAAGAACATAATGTGATGCTTAGACAGGATGTGAAATTCGCTGAGGAACATATTGCGGCTATAATTAGAGATAGTGTTTCAGTCACTTTAAAAATGAGTCATTAGAGAATGCATTAAAAAGAAAAATTCTACATCTGTTGGGTCTCCCAGTTGGGACAAAAACATGAGACCTAAAAGGGAAATGCAAATTGTTTCTTCTAAGGAGCTCTGAGGTTAAATTCCAGAAGTGAAGTACAAAGAAAGCTCTGAAGCTGGAAAAGAATAAAAACAAAAGTATAGACAGCTTGTAATACATTCCATACATACTTCTAGAACGTAGACAAGAGCATTGATACTTATCCTGCAAGGAGTTGAAATTGATTCCTTAGGAGTTTTGCAGGGTATTCCTCTCATCTTTCATCATTGCTTCCAATCATAGGCAGGGGAAAATAGTTCCACTGTATGTTTTTGTAATGTTCATTAAATAAGAATAGTTGAGTGACTTGTCTGTTCTTCTGTGTTCATCTTCAATATGAAATGAGCTAGATGGAGAACAGCTTTTGCTATTCATTGCTCATCTATAATAAACAGTTTTCAATTAATTTCTTTTCTAATTGTGCTAGGACAAGGGGTGAGAAGCACAGATGTCAATTTTTGATTGCATTGGCTTTTGCAAAGAGCTGAATTTTCTGGGGGAGGAGAAGTTTGTGGGAAGGAGGTCAATGCATGTATCTGGCACCACATTGCGCTCAGGCTGTCTGCATGAGGGAATGTTCTACAATAAAATATATTGCCTAGCAATTTTAATCAAATCAGCAAATTAAAGGAAAATGAGCTACGCAGTAAAAAAGACAATTCTACTATTTCGTCCAACAGTTTCCTCTTTTTTTGGCCTCTAATATAGATTATTCTGCAGATCTCTATTTCAGATGATCATAACCTGTTTTGAAAGGTGTTTTTCTGTGGAGTGTGGCACAGACTAAACTTGTGTAGACTTGTAATAAAATAAGATGATTCAGTGTCAGTGATCTACCTGGACAAAAACCCCTCAACCCTAAACAAACAAACAACAAAAAAAACAGAACAAACCTGGAAGATTTGGGGTCTCTGTTGGTACACAAGCAATACGATTGTGAACTGCTGTGGAATTCAGGGATGTAAGACTTTCCTGAGTCAAATTAAGATTAAAAAAAATGCACTCTGTTCTTTGAACTCTTTGTGTAGCTTATAAAACGTCTTGTTGAGTGCAAATTGTGAAGACCAACAGATAATTTTAGAACAATTAATTATTTCAGCACACAAAAGATGAGGTGAGGTGAGATAGGTTTGCAGCCAGTTATTTTGGTCTTCATCATATTGTGTGAACGTGATTATTGTTATTATTATCAATGGAAGTGTTTCTCCTCAACTGAAGCTGCCTACAAGAGATGAGTTCTCTTCATTTGCTTGCTAGTTAAGCCTTAGCTCTGAGGAAGTGCACAGGAAATGTTATTCTAGAGATGGTTTAATCCCAACCCATTGTACTTGTCTGACATGCTGCCTTGTGGAGGCTGAGCCTTCTCCTGTCCTGCCTTTGAAAGTCTCTTTAATAGCATTCAAGACAAAGCAGCTTCTGGGCTTTAAAAAGAAATGAAAATACCTTAGAATTAACTCAATTCTCATAATAACAGCTATATTTTTTATTTATCTTTATTAAACAGCAGTTGGAAGACAAGTTATTGACAGCTTTCATAAAACTCAAAGATGTTTATTTAATCTATTAATCCTGTCTCTGCTAAGATGTCACAAAGATGATCTCTTGGGTAAGGACAACCTGTTCCCTGAGAAACTAATAGAAAAGTTTTGTGCAGTTGTATAGGTTAGCAAATATAAAGAACTGTTGATCCCTCTTGAAATGGATAAAATCAAGATTTAATTTAAAATTAAAATGATTTTACGTTTTCTTGTAATCTCTGGGCAGTTCTGGCCTGTGATTATTTACCTCAGCCTAAGTAACAGGTATTGTCTAATGCACCCAAATATTTATATCACATTTTAATTCTCTTTGAAAAGAGGGGGGGAAATGCTCGTCAGGCAGCAGGCACAGAGGATGCTCCATCAGCGGTCTGCAGCCTCATCTTGGCTGTGACCACGGTGGGCCTGGCCCTGCAGCTGGAGACCTAGAGATAAACACAGAGTGGAATAATCATATTACAACTATTTGGATATGCTTCAAACTAAAAGGTTTTCTCGGGGAGAGGAATTTTGATGAGTGATATCTGTAAAGCTGATTTAGAACAAATTGTTTGTGCACGCTGGAACAGGAGCGACTTCACTAACACATCTGATCATGCTCCTGTCAGCATTCCTCCATTGCTGGTGGATGGGAAAGGGGGAGGCATGTCTCCTGGAAGATTTTAATACTTTAAAGAATGGTAGAAGTGAAAGAAATGCAAAATATGGGGGAGGGTGAGAGAGTAAGTTCAGGTTTTTTATTTGTTTGGTTTTTTTTTTTGAAGAAGCTATTGGCTTTGACAGGTCACCTTAGCAAGAGAGCAATGAAAATAAAGATGTGTTTTACATTTTACCTTCTGGTGAACCTAAGTGAGCTGTTCAAGTCACACTTAGGATGCTATTAAAAGAGTTGCTCCGCTTTTATGTAAATGAAAATATTAATTATCATACTTGAATTGTGCAAGTGCAAATATTACAATACCATCTCAATAACAACTGTAAGTTGGGAGATGGATTATGACTAGTGTATTTTAAGTAACTCACAGGTTCTATAATTATGCTGAAGATGTAAAGCAAAGGTACTGCAAAGTAAGGATGACTTTCTCAGTTCAGACAAAACATAGTTTGAACATCAGGGTTAAAGCTTGAAAAAAAACTTTAATCTACTCTTTTTAAAAGCTACAGAGTAAAACCTTCTAAAACTCCACTCACTCTTGAAAGAGAGTGAGTGAAAATATTGATGAAGCTCAGTGATATATTCGCATTTTCCTTCTCTAACTAAAAAATTGATTTTTTATTTTTCCCCATTCAGAACAGCTTTTGCCATTTAAAATTTGCTTTCATAATATTGTGTACATTTAGGAGGACGTTTTATAAAATGAGGCCTAGAGTATCACCACTAATGTTGGCAGTTATTTTTTCCTATTGTCCATTTTTTTTTTTGGTGAAACAGCTGTCTAGATAATAAGGACATTGTGATAAATGTCATATCACAAGCAAAATAGGCTGCTCTTTCTTGTTCTGGGTTATTCTTTTGCAACGATTTAGAGATACTTCAGGACTATAGCAGTTTTGGTAGACAATAGATATAAACTGACCTCTAATACCACTTGCATCAATGCTCCAAATCTGATATAATAGTCTTGAAAAATTGACCTGTGTGGGTGATTCTGTTCCTCTGGAAACTGGCATATATTCCTCTGGAATATTGGTGTATTGCACTGAGTTGCATGGCATTGCCCGCTCCTGCTTCTAGCAGGTAAATTATGTTGACAGACTGCTGAGAGTAACTTATTTTCCTACATTTTTTTTCCTGTATGTTTTCTTCGTTGCAAGTGTGTCATACAAAGGTAAATGAGCTGGAAAGACTGCAGTTACTTTGCTTAATAAATGGCTGCTGAGTAGATTCACAGAGCAAACTCTGTGGTAGCATTTCTTTCAAAGCACAGACCTGAAGATTAGCAATTATTTCACTGTACATATTTAACTAGTTATAACAAAACACAACTGAAGAAGGTCTGAAAGGAAAAATGATCTTAAGCACTTTCTTTTCTTTGTAGTTTTTAGATCTGGAACATTCCTCTATCTTTAAACAAACAAATGCAGGAGGCTGCGAACAGCCTCTGCAAATTGGACTGCAAGGATTCGTAGATTTTTTTATTATGTTTTTTACTCATTGCTTACACACCATAATCAACTAGCTCGGTAGTCAGAAAGTCTTGTTGAGCTTGCAGTTTTTCTCAGATCAAATCTTGTGCTGCACCATGCTGTGCAAATACCTTTCCATTGAAAACATTTCCGGAGCTGTCAAATGTAGTGGGCCAAATTCTGCTCTGAGACGTGCCCTAACAAGCATCCCATATTTGTCCTCATATTCTTCATCTCCAATACACACCCCTTTTCTTCAAAACTCCACAGACATAAAAAAGCTCCATTGCCCCCCCCCCGCCCCAAAACCATCTCTCCCCACTTAAGGATTAGCTGAAAGCAAAGTGCATAAAGAAAGCAGATTGAGCCAACTGATGAACTGAAAATGAGTTACTTTCATTCAGTTTACAAACCTTTTCTCACGTGTTCTTCCAAATCCATTTGAGAATGAAAACTGTGTAAGAATTCTGAAAGATAACTATAACTAGGTAATGACAGAAGTCTGATTCACTATTCTATGCATTAATTTGATATTTATTTTCCTCTCTTTTTGTGTGATCCTTCATGAAATGACTAGGGAAATAAAATAAATATGAATCAATTTTATAACTTTTTCTGTAGTAAGACAGTTGAATTATGCTGTAAGTAATTTATGGGGAGCTGTTAACACAAATAATTTTTCCCCTGTATTTTTGTTCAATGCTTTCATTTAAAATAGTATACTAATTAATCAAATTCTAAACCATTTAAAAGTAGCATTCCTATTTTTGTTTTATGATGCAGTTATTAAAGTTAAAGTTTTGAGTAAATTAAGTTATACTACTGAATTACATAATGAGGTTTCTGAATAATCTCTTAAATAACTACTATGACTGTCATTATTTGACAAATTTGTGAAGAATGATGAGAGAAAAATCATGGTGTCTAACTATATTTCAGTGATGGTACTGGGGTTTTGGTGAGATCAGCTGACCAGGGCCTGGAAACATTATAGAATAACTTTAATATCCAAGATAAACTAAATATAGGAATACTTTTACTCACAGACATAGCAAATATGAGCATGTGAGAGTATGCATAGATGCATGGGCTCATCTAGATCAAATGGTATTTAGCAGGATGTGGTTTATAGTGGTATGGTACATGCTCTTTGTCACCTAAATCTGTGCCCTCAAATAAAATAAAAAAGAAATCTCATACATTTGCCAGGGGTTTTGGGTCAACCCAAATTTGGAGGAGAAGAAGAAGTTAAAAAAATCTGTCTTAACAAGAATTTTGTTCAGGCTTACTGAAGGAAATGGAAAACAATTTTAAATGCTGTTTGGCTTTTATCCACCCTAATTGGCCTGTTCGTGCTTCTGTCTTCATATTTTTGCATGTCTGCTATGAAGAGGGAAAATGGAACTTACAAAAATAGTTAAAAGTCGGTCTGGTATTGAGAAAAATGAGATTTATTGGCAGGAGGGAGATGTTACGAGTGAAGCAGTTGAAATAAAGCCATATGCAGGGAAGGTAAAATAAGGTAATAAAGCATGGGATGAATGGCAATAAAAAGACCAAAGATTCCAAATTTGAACAATGGAAGCAGAAGTCAAGCAGTCAGCATGTAACGGATGGAAAGAATTAGTTTAATATGCTGGCAAGAAGGAGGCTATAAATTCTGTGAAAAGAAATGGAAGTGAGCCACCATGCTGAACTGGACTACAAAACCACAGAAACAGGAGGCTTTGATGTAGACTTGATGGGGGTATCCTGTGGGGCAGAGGCAGGGGAGAGGAGCTGCATGCAGGGATTTCAGAAGATGGAAATACTGCAGAGGACTGTGCTCCCCTGATGGAATCTGCAACGAGAGCTGTACTGGATGTGGTCATCTGGCAGTCTTAATAAGCACCTTGCTGCCCTAAGAGTAATGCTTTGGTTGCCTTTTTACCTTTTACTTTGAGAGAAAGTGGAGGAAATCTCAGGCACATAATTGCCAGCGCTCATTCACAATTCCTGGATTCAGTCTCCGTGGTTCCAGTCATTAAAGCTTCCTTCCCACAGTTCCATCTGTCCCATGAACTGTGGGTGCATCCCAGTTTCCTTTGTGATGCGTTTAGTCACGGCTGTTTTTTCCATTGAGGTTTGAGTTTGGGGGTGTGTCTGTTGCTTGGATAAGGCTTTTGCCTCGATGGCTGGTAGGGAACAGTTTAACAAATGCAAGAACAGCTCTATTGCCCTTCCCAAAAGGCACTAGATGGATGTACAGATCAATGACGTCCCTTAACGAAATCCTATATGCCTTTTTTCTCTCTGTTGGGATGCATTTTAAACAATTCCACAGCAAGGCTTTCAGTTCTGTGGAAGGCACAGCTGCCCAAGGCCTGCATGCATTTCTTTCATGGTGTTATTAGCACTGTTTCCTGTGGTTTGCAGGCTTGTAGCTAATATTTGAAAAGCTAGAAAATGTAGGGTAAATGGCAGCTTTTTGACAGTGACCAGAAATGCTGATATATTTGACACTAAAGACCTAGAAAGATACAGAGACAGGAATATAAGGCAAAAACCTGTATATGGTAGTATATGGAATAAAAGTCACTTTCATTTAATTATTTTTTGAGATAATCTGAATGTAGGATTTTTAAAAGTCCATCAGAATGTAAGTTCAAAGGCTGAATTTTCTGTATTTCTAGCTTTGGACACAAGATCTTGTGTTCATTACCCTCTAATTAGACCTTGCCTGAGACCTTTGAAGTTTTGGGGGAGTACTCATTCCAAATAAAAATGTTAAAAAAAAAATCTTTTCAGCAGGCTTCTACAGCTAAATTCCACATTTTTTAAAAAATTCCACCTTTAATGTTTTGTGTTTATCTGAACATTTACAAATATATTTAACCTTCATGAATAAGGAATAAATAAGTGCTTGCTATTATGTGTTTATCAAGGAACAGAGACAATACATAGATTTTTCTATAGAAAATAAGATAAGCTTGAATTAGTCTGATTTAACCTTGCTGCAATTACCTTAAGGTAAAATCAAGACTTCAAAGAAAAGATTTGATTTGAATTTTGATGGTGCTTCTAAACACATGATTAATCTTTCTTGGCTCTTTATTGTCAGTATTTCACAGTTCTTTTTAACACCTGTGCTTAAACAGGACTTCTTTTTGCACCTGCAATTATTTATGCAGACATTACACAGACTTTTTCACCTTCAGTTAGTTGTAGGAACATTTATGTCAGAAGGAGTCTGTGCAAACACCTAAACTGAATGTGTATCACATTTTCATGTACACTAATATTAAAATTTTGTTTCAATAAAAAATAGAGTCCAGGAAGAGTAATTCAAACAATTTGAGGTAAAATATAATTTCTGCTGTTATTTGCTCGTCCAAATTATGTGCTGAAAAAAAATCTAGAAAAAAATGCTTCAAAGTGACACTATAATTAAAGTGACAGCTGTATGTTTGTCAGTATGGAATGACTGAAACTAAACAAACTCTTGGAAGAGATGCAGTATGAATGTCCAAAAAAAGGTGATACTAAGGAATTCTAGTGGATTACAGAGAATGAGCCCCATGTATGGGGTGAAATCACCACTGTCATCATGTTTGAGAAAAGCAGTTTAATTATACTTCTTGTATTATTTTTATGGACACACCAGAAAAGATTTGCCATATGTGTATTTATTTTAAATGAATCACTTCTTTTAAGCTTCTTGCAGCAAAAGTGAGTAACGCTGTATTGTAAAGAAAGGATTTAGCTGTCACATGTTCAATACATCCCTCTTTCAGAGTCTTCTGTGACAGATCCTTGCTCCTTCCTTCTTAAATCTTGCTATTTTTTATTTCTGTTGTAAACAAGTCAAGTCTTTCCTACTATAGATCACTTTGAGCAGCTTCTAGGTAACTGTTTCACCATGTCCCTTTTTAAATTTTTTTTTTTACATTATCACATAGAAAATTACTTTTCTAGTTATTGTAAATTACTTTTCTTAGTGTCTTAACCAGAAAGTAACAAGAAAAAATGCTAAATGCAATATGGAAGAATAACTTGTAGGCCAAGTGAAATTTTAAATAGACAAAGTTATTTTAAAACTTGACAATCACTTGCAGTGACTTGCAGCACTAATGACTTGCAGCACTGAATTTGGCATGTCAGAGTGGTGAATTCTGTCTTTGATGTTTGCAATGAGTCTGTCTGCACTCAGTGTCACTTTTTATTTTATGTTTATTGTACAGTGCTTGGGGGGTGCTGTTTAGTTATTAAGTATCTGCAGAATTCTCAATATAGTCTTTCATACCTGACAAAAAACCAACACCTCCCTACAACTAACCATAACTAGTATAACTGATTTTCTCACTTATCCACTATTTGACAAGTTTAATTTAATATTACTTACTTTCATCCAGTTAAAACTGTAGAGGAAGACAGTTTGTTCTAAGTGCCACTGTTAGACTGATATACATATCTTGGGAGGGGAAAAAAAGCCAAATCCCTGCACTATTGACTAGACTAATATGTCTGACTTTGAAAAACAGCGTATTTCTCAGCACTAAAGACTTTTTTTCATGTAAGGAGATGTCTTTTTACCCCCCCAAAAAAACTTCCACATTGGAAAGCTCACCTTTTTTGCCCCATATCTATCAATTTGCCTTATCAAAAATCTTTGTTATATACGTGTAGGCCTTCACAGCTATAAGTGTTTAACTTCTGAACTGGTTTCTCACTGACTACCAGAGTAGATTGAGATGATTTACCTGTTCCCAGATCTTCTGGGCAGTAACACTGAAGAAATGAGAGAAAGTCAAATATGTTTGCCAGAGCAAGAAATGAATTAGACTTAGTGTTTGTTCTTATTGAAGCAAACATAGATGTCTGCTTCTTTTCGTCCAAATTAAATTAAGTGTCCTGTTTGCTTTGGGAAAAGCAGCAGACTTGTCCACTTCCAGTATTTTTTGTTGTAGTCTTCACACATTTGTTTTCAGAAGTACCTTTTAAGTATGTTCATGCCTGAAAGTATTATCCCACACTGGCTGCACATTAGACTTTCATCAGACCTGTAGCAAGATTTTTTTTCTGTCTTTTCTACATTTTTCTATATTTTTAACCTGATATTTCCTTTTTCACTGGAAAGAATCAATAATGAAAATGGCAACACAGAATATGAGTGGCCTTACCAGGTCTAGCCAAAGAGAGATCTGTTCTGTCTCTCCAGCCCTGCTGTTTCCAGCTCACAGAGAACTTCTTGATCTGTACGTTTCTCTGTATTTAGAAATATATTGGATTTCTTATTAATATTTTCAGTGTCTCTTTGAATGCATATAGATTTATAGGACCCATGGCATCTGCAGGAAGGAATTCTGGAGCCCAAGTGTCTTTGACATGAAGTACCTCCTCTGCTTACATTTTCTTTGGACTTGCTAACTAACTCATTTCAGCAGAGCCCTCCCATGCCTAGGGAATTGGTCTTTTAACTCAGACAAACCTCACCCACCTCTGTCTCTAAAGTGCCTGCTTTCACAGATCAGTCGTGCTTATTTTAAAGCAAATCACCCCCTTGTTATCCCGTGATGTCCTGTGGCTTCTTCCCGATTTAAATGCCGCAGGTGATGATCTCCAGGAGGGCACGGAGAGCAGCTCCAGCTGCTGATGAGTGTCCTGGCAGTGGCGCCTGGCAAGAGGAACTTCGAAATAAACCTCCCTTAAAGCCTCTATCCTGGGAGGGTAAGCATCAGCTGTTTCACTCCACAAACCTGCTAGTGAAAAAAACCCCAAAAAACTGTCTATCAGTGCATCTAGACCTCCATTCCTCTGAATCAAGAAAATTTCTTAGCTCTCCATATCTGCTGCTACATTCTTGAAAACCTGAAACAACTCTGTAAAAGCAGCATCTTGCTGATTCCTACTGACTGTTGGCAAACATCACTTATCTCAGATTAGGTGACAAAAATATACAGAAAACCCAGGACTTAAAAGCACAGTATCTTTTCTACAATGTTTCAGCACCTTTCCATGTATCTATAAAATAGGTGATCTCTGAGAGTGTGATTTAGCTTCAAACTGAATTAATTTGTTGTGTGCTTCCCATGCTTTTATTTTCTTATCTGAAATGGCTGGACGCGTTTCTCCCAGAAATATCAAATCCACCTTGTTAGACTTTTCATTATCTAAATTGTCAACTGACATAACCAAGAGTAGCTGAGACCTATTTCCAGTTTCTAAAAGATCAGTTTCTTTAATAAATATTTCCATGTTAAATCTTACACTCTTAAGAGCAGTCTCCCATTTTCCAGTATTTGTAAATATTTCAGAACAACCTAATGCTGTTGAGAAGTTGTAGAACAGAAGTGTGGTCACCTTTACCATTCCTGAAGAAAATAATATGTCTTGGTTTAAGGGTTTATTTTAATTTAAAACTTATAACTTTGATATTTTGATCTTTTATTTATTTTAGTATGAAATTGATTTGGGATACCTTTATAGGGCTGTGAAAATGACTTGTTTTTTTTGATTGAGTTGATGAACAGAAAAAAATCCCAGACACAAATCAGCAAAAAGCAACGACAAAAGCAATCTAACCTCTCTTCAAACAGATCCAAAGTACTTTTGCAAGGGAAGAAAAAGGAATCATACATTTGATTCGACCCCTCTCTCTGCCTTACAGACATCTTGTTTCCTGGCACATATGACAGAAAAGGGCAATGCTTGCAAATAACAATTCAACATATAACTACTCTGTCTGAAAAGTTAAGGGACACAATTCATTCCTGTCTACTTTTTAATGTCTATTTTTTTTGGTCAGAACTGCCAACTATTCTGTTTTAGACCAGAATGGATTTATTTTGCAGACTAAATACCTTTTTGACTCAAGAATATATCTTTTTTCATGTCTAGAAAGTGCTAGATTGCTCAAAAAGCAGACTGAACAAGTTGAAGCATCCAAACCACGAAGTTTAAGAGCATCTGTAAAACACCAGTTTAAAATATGAGAGCCACAAATTGTGGCACATCACCTATACTCCTTTCTGACAATCCTTAAAGTTAGTGAAAGGGCTTTTTCTGAAGCTTGCCAAAATAAAGTGAGTGGTAAAAAGTTAGCCTTACACTGATCTTCTAGCTTTCTAGCAGAATATATAGAATTCTGGAGCAATTGAGAAGCTAACATTAAAAAAAAAAAAAGGGAAATAATAAATGGGGAAACTAAATGAAGTCCAAAGACAGGAAAAAAAAGTAAATGCAGTATTTAAAGCTGAGCAGAGCACATGTTCCCCATGGCAAGTCATTCTGAACCCTGGTTTACCTTGGAATAGCAGAAGCTTTTAGGGACTTTGTGTTTTGTTTTTTTCCCAGCAGATTGTCATTTGTTTCCTTTCTCACCATGGGACAGTCTGTTTGTCTCTTACTGTGTTCTCTGGCTTCCCACTCCTGAGGCCATATTGCCAGAAATGGAAGATAACAGTCCAGTGATATGTTCTAAAATCTGAGAAAAAAAGATCCAAACCTAAATGTTTAAGGCATTATTCTGTCAGTCTTTTTGTACCATATACAGCAGTGAATTTTTCTTTTGGTTGGTAGCTTACTAAATACAGAAAATAAGTGGGAAATAGGGAATTCAATTTTTTTTTTTAATAATGTGAAAATAATAATTGAACACATTGTTGAAGGTATGTTGTCTATGTTATATTATAGCTTCTTTTTTCTCTGTCAATTTAAGAATCATTCTCACAATAAATACAAGTAGTGTACAGCTCTGTTTCTTAAAAAAATACACAAAACCAAACCCATCCCATTTTAAAATAGACTTATGTAATTGTGGATGTTGAATATTTTCGGAGCCTGCTGCTACACTCCAATACATTTGTTCCTGAGGAGGAAATAAACATATTGTATTAGAGAAAGAAGAGTCTGTGAAGGATACAGGCAGCAGATTAAAGACAAGGAAGATGGCATGTTATTTAAAACAATGCTGAATTATTGTATCAATTGGTGAATATGATTTTAAGTATGAACAAGATACTTAAAAAAATACTAAAATAGAAATGTCTGGTTTCTCAGCTGAAAAAAAAGACATCAAAGTTTCAAAATAAATTAATTCTGTACTCTTACAATATGAAGAAAACAGCTCTGCATTACTCTGAGACAGTAACCTTTGAAGTATGTGCTGAAATATTGAGGCTCTAACATACTTCATCTCTACAGCATATTATAGTTGCTTTTTTCCTTTCACTTTTCAGACCTTTGTGATGCCTGTAGCTCTATTTCTAATTTTGGATCATCTACTAGATTTCTTTTACATGGAGTGGATCCTATGAGTGGAGCTGCTTCATTTGAAGACATTAAAGTGAAATTCCTGTCAAAATAAACAGGTTTCCCAATATAAATTAACCACAGGTTAAAATTCAATAAAAACAATGTGAACAATAGAAATAATTGTAAATGCAGATCTATTCTGTAACAACAATGCCAACTTCTTTTCCAACCCTAGCAAAAATTAAGTTCTTTGACATCAGTTACTATACCAAGCTGAAAATTCTGAGGGATACAGAAGACAATGGATCTTACATATTTAACCTTCAAAATACAAAAAATATTGTTTTGTTATTGTCACTCACTCTTGGATAGAAGAGCTTATTTTAACTGAACTTCTCCAGTAAAGAAAGTTCTAACATATCCACCAAAACCGACTGATTAAATAGTTTGCTTGGTAGAATTATAAACTGCTTAAAAATAGGGTAGGAAGTGTTCTATTTAATTGCAACCACTCTTAATAATCCTTTATATTTACATTACCATGCTGTTAGGTATATGGGAATGGACAATATTAAATCAGATTTACTTGTTCTGATTGCAGTGCTACAAACATCTTTTGATTTGGACTGAGGACTAATCCAGATTAAAACAGGACTTCAGAGAGAGAATCTCTAATACTAATTTATGGAAAAATAATGTAAGGAAAGAACAAAGCATAATTTAAAAAGCATTACTGAGTAATCAACTTTATCAAATGGACAGCAGCAAATATCCCTTGACACCTTTGAGCAGAACTGGAGAAACTCAGGCACATAACCAAAAACCAGTTAACAATTATCTCTATTAACATTATGGCAGAGACATTCTCTTTTAGCTCAGTGTTCTTTCTATCCTAAATGCCAAAAGGAGATGATTTGAAAGCACATTGTGTGGTTTTATAAACAACTAATCTTACCAGGTAAAGGCACATCCATTATCTGTGTTCCTTGCTTGCTCTCTGACAAGAAATTTATCTTCGGCAGGGAAAATTCAGGTTATAAGGTGAGTTTAAGCAGTATCCGACAGTTCTTCAAGATAAATACGTATGCTGGTTGAATTTGGCTGTTGATCTGTACATGAAAGTAATATTATTGTCAGGACACTAAAAACTGCTGGCTGCTAAAATGATGAAACAGGTGGTTACAGGTAGCAAAATGCCAGAGTGGAAAAAATTTGGAGAAGATTAATTGGAAGAAGGGTTAGCTTGGCAGAAATAAGTAATCCTATTTAATACTTCTGTATCTGCAAGGCTGCAAAACCCCTTTTGTTGCAGTAGGTGCACTGGTAGGGCAAGGAAGGATTCTAATAATCACCTTGACTGACTAAATAGGGTAGATGAGTCTTTCAGAGAATGGAGAGATTTAAGAGCCTCATAGGTCTTCTCTCAAAGCATTTTTTTACTAAGTACTGTAGGAGGTGGGGAGTAATCAAAGAGGTTGAGAACAAAAATAGGAACAGGTTTCCCTTTATGTTTAGTTTGCATAGGTGTAGGGATTTTGTTTGTTGTTTGTGGGTTTTTTTCCATATAAATATTTTTTAAATGGGCTGAAATTTTGCCCTACAAATTAAAACTTATAATGGGATCTAAACACCTTTACAAAAGTTACCTGATGTAAATAAAACCCTGATATTAATTCTCTTTGGTTTCTAATTGGGGTTATAATTACTTTAAATGGAGCCTTGCTCTACCAGCACTGCTGCATAATTAATTTCACTTGTGGCTGAAATGTTCTCCTTGATAAGGCTTCTTGATGAGTAACTTCTAACTTTAGGCTTAACAACAACAACAAAAACCACTAAAATGCCCCCCCAAACAACTCCCCCTCCCCCCCAAAAAAAACCCCAAAGAAGCTATTATGTGTCCAACCATCTTACAGAGGTTTTGTGCATTATTAATGAAACACAATTCTTATTATTGAAATCTCCTTACAGTTGAAACTGTGGCCATTAAACTTTTTATCCCAAGTTTCCTTCAACTAAGAATGAAACTTTCAAAGATGATGTTTGAACTTCTGCTTCTTTCATGGTTAGTGATAAAAATTGAGCTAAAAGCAATGTGATCTTAAGTGATAAATTAACGATGAGTTTAGAGGAGAAAGAAGACCAATGCTGACTTCTAGGTCATCTGCTTTCTGCTTTCTTATTGCAAGTAGCAAAAGTGTTAACAAAAGTGTTTCGAAAGTATTTTATTCCAGGCTTAGATGATTATAAGAAAAAAATTATATCTAGAACAATTCAAACCTGTCTTTTAAAAAAGTTTTAGTTTTTATCAGACTCTCGTGTGTGTGTGTCATGTCCCCTCACTCTTTGTTTTTGGTTGGTGTTTATACATATATATATATACATATACATATATATATATATATATTCCTTTTATTTTGATTTAAATGAGAACTTATTTTGGTTGAGAACAAGGACTTGGGAGAATAATACAAATTCAGAAATGTCTGCCACTGATCTGAAAACTGGCCACTCTTCTAAAGAGTTATTTATTCTCTTTGTATTATTTAGGTGTACGAAAGCTAAAAACACACCAGACTGGAGCTGTGTGGCAATGAAGTTGATAACAGGGTCTCTGTTTGGGTCTTGGAGCCACTTGGGATATAATTCTGCTTATCAACTCTTTTGCTCTTATTTGTTGCTCTCTAAATCAGACATTCATTATTTTAAGTTTTGCTTTAATTCCTGTAATCCACCAGCACTGGGATTCCAGGGTTTCTTATTGGGTTGCTCCATTTGTTCCACTATTAGATTCTCAGGGCAGGGGTAGTTTGGACTGGTGATAAACAGGTTATTTTTCTTGGGGATAAATACTAACTCAGTAACTTGTTTTCCTCCACACAACTTCGAAAACAAGTAATCTGTCTTTATCCTGTTTTTATTTTCCTTAACATAACCTATTTTGACATATATGTAGGTAAGGTGGGAAGGAAAGATGGAAATAGAAGGCCAAGGTAGAGAAAAATGCTATCAAAATTGTCTTTTATAAATGGATTACTGGAACACTTTGGTAATTCATCAGCACTAAATTTCCTTTGAATGGAACAATAGAGTCAGGGATAAAATTTCAAAGTTCTCAGAAGAAACCAGTGGGCCTTAGAAAGCACAGGAAATAAAATCCTACCTTAAAAATTCTAGGAATATAACAGTGTTTAACCTTCTCAGTTCCAGAAGAGCCCGTGTTAGATCAATACATTACACTTTTGTCCTCCTAGTGAAACATGTAAGTTGCATTCAGAGATGCCTCTATAAATAGCAGTGACACGTCCCTGATGCACTGCTGGCTGTGTAGCCCCTCGGCTCATCACTGTTGTCACACTCCAGGAGCAGCACAGCACGAGTGTGGTGTGTGTTATAGGCTGTATCTGTAACACCAGGGGGATTGGAACCACACAGTCTGCCAGTCCACTATTTACACTAATGTTCATCTCTCTTGCTCCACTGAAACTCGAGGGAAAAGGGAGTGGTGTGTTTTAGTTACTGCTGTGGTGTTTCTGCTGTGGGTTACTGGATGTCTGCTGTTTTCTGCTCCACTTGCTTGCGTGGGGCACCCACCTTGGAGTGCCTGCCTCCCACTGCAGCTGCTGCAGGGCTTGCACAGCTCTCTGAGGCACGGTCCACATTTGTTCAGTGTGAATCTTTTCATCCTAGCGAGAATTTCTCTGTGGAAAAGAGGACAAAATAAGCCTCATGTCAGCTTCAATGACATTTTAAAAATAAGCATCACAGGCAGATTTCTGTATTATATTAAATATGCATGTATGTCAAAATGAAAAGTTTATGAAAAAAAAAACCGTTTTTTGATCATCTGGTATTCTCCCTTTTCCTTAAAATTCACTTCACAGGGAGTGTCGGGGGAAGGGCTCTTTTGGTGTTCTGCTATAGAAACAGACTGTTCTCAGTGTTCGTCTGTTCCCACAGAACTAAAAATCAATTTCTTGATTATCACTGAACTATGGCAATTTTAAGCCTGCTAGGTTATGCAAGCAAAATATTCTACTTGCTAACTTGATAATTTTCACCATTGTCTAAATGTAAATGCACATTCTTTCTGATTGTGCCCTCACTTTTCACAGAAAACTCATAAATAGACCATCTAGGTTTTGTTTGTTTTGGTTTTTTGTAAGTTGCTTGCCATATATTTGTTGTATCAGACTACAACTCAGGTGGGAACACACCCTGAGAGATCTTGAGACCAAACTCTAGCTCAAAACAAAGAGAGCTACAAGGACAGACAAGGTTGTTCAGGACCTTTTCTGGCTGAGTTTTAAACCTCTGAGGACTGAGATCACACAGTCTCTCTGGGCAGCCTGGGCCATTTCCACCTGTCCTGCTTGGAGGAAGAGCTTCTCCTCACTTTGTCTGAACCTCTCTTGTTTCAGCATCTGCCCCTTGTGTCTCCTGCTCCCACCTTTCACCATGGTCAGAGCATGGCTCAGTGTCCCCAGGAACCACCCCACAAGCATGGGGACGGTAATGTGAGGTTTGAGTCTTGAATAGCTCCTTCTCTCTTCTCTTCTCTTCTCTTCTCTTCTCTTCTCTTCTCTTCTCTTCTCTTCTCTTCTCTTCTCTTCTCTTCTCTTCTCTTCTCTTCTCTTCTCTTTTCTCTTCCCTTTCCATTTCCTTCAAAAGCAACCTTTTCTTTTTTTTTCCTCTAAATTAGTTTTAAAAACTTAATCTTTGAGGTTTGCATGTGGCCACCTATGTAAGAAAGACCAGAGGTGCTCCGTGTATGTCTAATTTATGACTTCCAAGAACTTTTACAGTAATATTTAAAAAACCCCTTTAATTCCACTACTAAAAATCTTCATAAAAACCTCCATTATGTACTTTTAGTTCATGTCAATATATATAAGAATTAATCTTAATTTGCCCTTTTTTTATCTTTTTTTTTTGTTTTGACTTCTAGAAAATTGTTTTTGCAATTCTTTCAGGTACCTCTAACCTCTGTTCTTGTATACGAACTTTAAGAAATTAAAAAAAAAAAGTGAAAGTTGAAGAGAAGACTCAGATGAGATGTTATAAAATATGCAAGAAATCTTCAGCTAGGAGAACTGAAAGGAAATTCAGCAATGTTGGGTTTGGGTTTTTTTTCACTTGTAACTGATACAGAGAAAGCAGGAAGAGTACAATTGGGCTTTTTAGGAGATTTATCAGAGTATGAATGCTAAATGTTTTCAGTATAATTTTCCAGATTCCTCTCAGTCTTTATATAATTTGAGAAATGTTCTGGCTTAGACATCCCCCACCCCAAGTTATTTGCAAAAAAAATGTTTAGAGGAAGTCTGTACAAATCCATGGATTATCCATTCTCTCTGTTAGTTATGTATGAAACCTGTATGTTTACCTGTTTTTAATCTACCTAATTTGTGAAAGAGTCCCAATATCCTGTTGTACCTCTGAAGATATGAAGCGACAAGTTAAATGCCTGCATTGTATCAATATTCCATAAACCAAAAAAAAACCCCACCCAGAAAACCCAGCCAACCAACCAACAACCAAAAAAAGTCTTGTAATCTCACCAAAAATTACCCCACTTTCCTTTCCTAAGACCCACATTCCACTTGTTCATGCTGGTCGGCATTAATTATAATATCAGTCCTTAACAATTCATTAATTTCTTGTATCTTTATTCCTCCTGTGTTGGCTTTGTCTGTGGTTTATGTCAGGCTGCCAAGTTTTCCAGTTATCTGGATCACTCTGTTTACCATTAAAGCAGTAACAGAACAGGGGCTTCCTTTTTGTTGTCAAACACTGGATGAATGCCAATAGATTCAGGTCCAGGGATCTGAAATTTTTTGACCTTAACTTTTCCCTAGTTAGTCATGGTAACTGTTTTGTAAACAACTTTTTTTTACTCATATGAGACAGACATCTTTATTTTCTTTGAATGGTTCTACTGTTTCCTTCTCATAATGCACTGTGGCATTTTTTTATTGTGACATCATTAAGCTCTCCTCATTTAAATAAAATTTCTCTAGGATATACTTAATATCAGCTTTTCTCCTGATGCCATCTATCTTTGTGGGAAGGTTTTATTCACTTTCTCTTTTTTTTTTTTTTAAACCTAGTGTAACCTTCTGTCATTCACAAGAATGTGAGGTATCTAGAACTCCCTCACGAGGTTTTATTATGTTTGCTAACTATTATTCAGATTTGTTTTCATTTTTTATTTTTTAATTTCATTTAAACCATAATAACATTTACTTCAGAGAAAAATTCTTCTCGCAAGCATTAAAATATATTGCATTTATAGCAATAGATGTAATTGTTTCAGGAACTATTGCAGTACTAACTCTTAATCTGGGGCTCAGTTACTTGTTTTCTGCCAAAGTTATGCCTTGTTATGTTAAATAGAAAATGAGAGTGGAAGAAAATTCAGCAGAAATTTCTGAAACCTGCTGGTTTCTCTATTGAGAGAGATCCCAGAAGGGAAGAGAGAAGGCTCCACAACAAGGTGAAAGAAACAAATCAGTATGTAGCCTTCTACAGAAGGAATAGAAAATGAGAAAGACTAAAAGGAACAAAATACTGAGAACCTACAAACAGTGTGACTGTCTCAATGACATTTAAAATAGATTTCTGAAACCTCCCAAATAGGGAATTAAAATGTTACCTTGAATTTTAAGCAGTGCATATTTATGTTGAGGAAATAGAATTATCACAATATAAAACTAGTTTAATAATGGATTTGTTCCTTAAACTGTTTGAGATAAGCAACAACACAAGTTAATGTTATAATACTATTGTGTATTTGTTATAACCATACTGTTATAGAGATGATGTTCTGCCTCCCAATTTACCAGAGGTGCTATGTTTGAGTGACAGTGAAAACAGAAGAGAATTGCTGTTTAAAAGAATGCTAAAATATGTCTTCTTGCTCTGTTCCTCCAAAGTTTTAGTGAAGTAGTGCTGCTCTTGCAGTTTAATACTGTGAAAAACAGCTGTTTCTGACCTTAACATTTTTATTTTAAGAGGTTATGTTTTAAGCTTTCAAAGCCATAAACTAAGCCTTTTAAATATAGATATCACTTTGAAGTAGCAACCTACAACAAGGTCCTGCTACTCTATTAATTTTTTTTTTTTTAAATACCCTAATCAGTGACATAAATTTGCTGCAGACTTCTCTACAGCTCATTTGCTTTGCATCAGTGAAGAATTTGGTCAGGTCCTTTGAGGATGCAAGGCATGTGCCTTTGTTGGTGTGTATTCAGCCTTTGCCACTCTCCAGGTGTGCCCAGCACTACACAAGGAACCATATGCTCCATTAGCTCTTTCTAGCTATTGTTCCATCAGGAGATATAATGAAAACTTTAAGTCCCTGGATTTGAGGCAGGCTGATAAGTTTAGAGAAATCTTGACATTAAAATCAGCAAAAATACAGAAAAATATATTAAGTTCTTTGGGGATTTTACAAGGTGGTTTTTTATTTCTCTTTTTTTTTTCCCTGCTGTAATTGAAACTGATTTCTTCTACAAATCTGCTGTGTTTTAACTGAGATATACTTGTAAGTTTTGCTCCAGAAGGTGTCAGGCTATAATACTGGTTCAAAAATAAATCTGCCAGTTATGTGAATGTCCATACCATAACCATACACAAGGAGACAGATCCATGCTGGTTATAATTTTGTAAGATTTAATAATCACCTGAGCTCATCTAGAAGAAGGTGTTCAAGTTTATTCGTTTTCTGTAGAAACAAAT
The DNA here is from genome assembly GCA_013397815.1 of Aleadryas rufinucha. Lineage (NCBI taxonomy): Eukaryota > Metazoa > Chordata > Aves > Passeriformes > Aleadryas > Aleadryas rufinucha. The sequence goes on along the minus strand of VZTH01008290.1, from coordinate 300,193 downwards.
TTAAAAGTGGAACTACTTGGAGTGCCATTCACATAGCTCCAATCTTAGAGTCTAACCTGGCATCAGAATGTCTTCAAAGAAGGAGAGTACATGGTTCATTACTGCGCCTGAATTCATCATTCCTAACACCGCACAGCTTGGGGCATGTCGGACTTCACAAATTAAACAGGTAGTCTTGATCTGTTCCAGGCTGGTACACCTGCAGCAAAAGCACCTGGTGCACAGAAAAGTGGCACTGGGGATTCATTAGATGGCATTTTCCTTCTGAAGCAGCACTGATTAACTCCATGTAATGCTAATGAACTGCTGGAAGCGCTATCAGTCAGCAGGATGGGGAATGGGCAGGTAGAGGAGCTGTAAGGATAGTAGGAGCTTCCAGGTTTTGATCAAGTTCTTTACTTCTTAGTGAAGGCTTTATATATGGGGCTTTTTTGGTTTTGATGTTTGTGGTTTTCCTTTTCCCCCCTCTCTCTTTGGTTCTTAAATATTGTGCTTAACTATTTTATATTTTATAACAGGATACGTCACAAAAACTCAAAGCAGCTAGTGCTGAAATACACTAAACCATGTTGTAATGTTTTACCCTGCTTTTGCCACTGATTTAGCTTTACTTTGCTACAGGGCATGTCAGCTATCGTATACATTTCAGATTTGCTTGGAAGGGAACCTTAGATGGCAATTCATCCTTAACCTCAAACCACAATTATGGATGCGTGATGCGCAGACAGATACTTCCTCCCCAAGTGGTGCAGCCAAGCCTTCTGCTCACCCGAAGCCCCATGGACCCTGGAAGGGTTGTGCATTATTGGTGTCCATGTTGGTCAGTTTGCTGTGCCAGAGCTACCAGAGGTTTTATTCTTAGTTTTGCAATAAATGTATAGCAATGCTTTTCAGTCCCAGTAAGATTGTCTAAAAGAATCACACCCTTTCCCTTAGCTCTGTATAGCTCCAGCAAAATTTCCAGCCTCTCCTAATGTTCCTCACTAGTTACATATTAACAGGAACGTGTATAATGTTGCCTGTATCTTCTGCTTCTCTTTTACATACAGATAGTGTTGTACAGTGAATACTACAGCCAAGTAGAAGTCTGAAGGTCAAACTTTATAATTAGCTGATATAAATAGCATTGGCTTATGTTAATCATAGAACCACAGAATCACAGAAACATTAATGTTGAAAAAGACCTTTAAGATCATCAAGTGCAACCTTTTTTTTAAGGAAAAGCCAGCTTCACTTTGAGGATGGCATCAGCTTCCTATTCCATGAAACAAAAACTCCCCAAAGACTCCCAAATGGTTATATATATACTTAAGTCTAGTTATATTTTACAAGCTGTGTTTTAAATTGGTGGAGTTGATCTAATCCTGTTTGTTGGCTTCAATGAATGACAAATTGAATTAATTGATATCAAATAAGGGGGCTTTTGCTTTATTTCAAAAGTAGAGAATCGAATCACGTTACAAAAAACCCCAAAAAACTGAAATGGGAGAACTTTTGGTCAATGCTTTGCTCTGATATAAATTTAAAACCTCAGTGCAGTCTGCCATTCTTTACCTCTTCTTGCCATCTTGGTCATATGAAGGATTGATGATATCTGGGATTTACTGAGGTGACCAAAGGAAAACTAATATGTTTGGACCTTGAAGGGAAGGGTTATTTTGGGGAAATCTGCTTTGAGCTCTGAAATGAAAGAGCATAGTTTCTGAACTTTGTATGTAGGGGAGAAATGAAGGGGACTATTTCTTGTATATCTGTGGTAAACTCTGGTTTAATATTTACTGTTTTGTTGGTTTTTTTGTTGTGTTTTTGGTTTGTTTGGGTTTTTTAAAACGAATGGGGTGGGGAGAAGGTGTAGAGAACAAGCCCGACATATAATAAGGTGTACATGATAACCTGCATTAAAATATTATCTAAGTTGAAGAAATGAGTTAGTTCTGTTTCTTTTCCTAGTAACACTGTTAATACTAAACACTGAAAACCAGTTAAAACTAAAAAAAAAGAAACAAAGCAAAGGTCGAAAACATACAACCACTCGTAAAAAGAGTACCTGTACAGTTTAGGGTTTTTTGTTTTCCATATGAGTTTGAAAGGTAGATGGGCATATCAGTTAAAAAAGGATACCAAATATCTGTAAAAAGCTATTGCATAATAGAAACAAAAGTGAAAGATATGGATTAATGCCTTTACATTTGAAGCACCTCAGAAGAAGGGGAAAACAATTACAAGTTTATCTCCCAATGTGAGATTGTGATTTGTAATTTCAGAAACATTTTAATACATTTTCTCTTTGGGCAGTAGGAGCATTGATTTAACAATTGAAATCAGTGTAGTCTCAGCTATTGGCTTAGAATAGAACAGAAGTTATTTCCCTGAGTTTTTGGGTACCTGGATAGTGCAGCACATGACTCATGGATGAGAGATTTCTGAAAAACAGAATGATTAGGATGAAGAGAGTGAAACTGTGTACATTTTCCAGGGACCCAAACTTCCAGTGTTCTGTGGTAACACAAATTCAAGCACGGTATTTTCTTATAAAGTTGTTGTATGCAATGACTACAGCATACATCAAAGAATACCTGAAGGCATACTCCTGATGGGAATGGTAGTTAGAAATGGTTGAGTTAAGGATCTACCTCTTAGCGAACCTATTTCTCCTGATCTCATTCTGTTGAGTTTATTCTAACTAGTGGATCTGTTACTCAGCTTTTTAAAAAGTGGAAGATCTTGTTTTACTTTAACTGCTTTGTTCAAAGTATTTGTTCTTGAATAGAAACCCACAATGCAGACTTGCCTGGATTATTCTTCCTGAATGCCCCTTGGAATATCACTGCAGTTTTCATTAGTGGATTTTTCATGGGGTGTTGTATGTCTCTGCTGCTACTCAAAGGTCATCAGTGGGAAACAGCAACATGGGAAAACATTGTTTTGCATAGATTTACCTAGGTACAAAGAGAATCTGGTCAAACTTGACCCAATGTCGCTGAAATGTCAGCCCTGAAACACCAGAGAACATCATACTGATACTTTGTGTGTGTCGGTGTTGTCCCGGGATCACAGCTCCATGTGTACACTCACAGGGGAGCTGGAGATCAAGAAGGGCTCTAGAAGATAAAGTTATCAGCCTGTTATTTAATATGCTTGTGTTGTTAATTTTTGCTTAAATTTTCTTTCTTTTAAGTGCTCTCTAGTGGCTGAGGTGAATTTGTTCTTGTACTCGTTGAAGGATATCTCTGTTTTTGTTTTTATAACTTCTCTAATCATCTGCCACTAGTCTCTGTTGGAGGTGGGTTACTAAGCTCTTCAGTTCCTTTTGCTTTTCTTGCAAGGTGCTACCAATCAGAAACTTTTATGTGATCTATTAGACATTGCAACAAAAAGGTGTCACACAACACCTTTATCATGATGTCAACGTGCCATTTCAGTTTTACTGCCATTATTTTCTCTTCTGGAGAAGAGAAGAGACCTGCTTTGGTGTTAGTTACAGGTCAGTTATCTATTAAACAAGTTTTAAGATCTTGGTATCTGTGTGCCCTTTCTCCAAGAGGGAGATTGAAAGAGAAAGCTGCAATTTAAAACTATGACTGTCGGTATTGATATTCAAGGAACTGAAAAAGCTTTTATTTTTAAACAAAACAAACCCCTGTGGGAAGTCCCAAGCATTTAACTAATCACTTATGGTGTTATTCATCTGTTTTTTGTTATGTGAATGTTTATTTGCAGTATGAATATCGTAAACTGTACATAGGTGCTTGCTCCAGATCATTGAATTAATTTTTTTCTATTAAAAAAAAAAATGTAGTTTGATAATAGGGGCACTACAGTTTCTGTTGCTGTACAGCAACCACAGAAGAGGCAAGGCTGATACCTACAGGAATTATTTCAGCTGTAACGATGATAAACTGTTGGACAGCTTAGTAGCTTTAGAATGGAAATTTAGAATATTTTATACATGTCATCCTCCAAGTTCTGTGAGGTGAATAAAATGCTAGCCACTTACCAGGAAAGGTACAAAAATCTTAAACACCTGGAAAAAAAAATACTTGCAGCTGCTTATGGCAAACTTTTATCACTTCAGCTAATGTGAGGTAGTTCAATAATTTATGCAGCTGACCTAATTTGTCATATAAAGATTGCATTAATAAACAAGCTCTCAGCTGTGCAGGGCTCCAGGCAGGAATCCTTTAGGAGTGGATATGTTTGGATGGAAGGCAAGAGTTTTATATATCAGTCATTCTCTCCCCTTCTGGGAAGTTTCGAATTTTGACAGTGCATGATGTCTACATATAAAGAACACCTACTTGGTCTAAACTCATCATTTTTTCTTTTCTCACCTTGCAGTGTCTATTCTTTGTGCTCAAAAATTGCTTCTTCAGATTTCTCACAGCAGTTTTAATGAACAATGAAATTTTAAGTAGGTGGGTGAGGCACTTGCCAAGTTCATTCCCAGCTGACTCCAGATATTCACTTCAGAATAAACCTAGATACTCATCTTGCCACAAATCAGGGAGGATACTTTCAAGAAAGTGGCCTTAATAAGAGTATTTCTTAATAAAGATTAATCTGAGGGGGTTTGATTTGGGGTGTTTGTGTGGGGGAGGTGTTTTGTTTTTCTTTTGTTTGGTTTTAGGGGAATTTGTGTTTGTTTTTTTTTTCCTTTTTTTTTTTTTTTTTTTTTTTTTTTTTTTTTTTTTTTTTTTTTTTAACAGTAATGTCCAAATGTGGGTAATTCTTAGGTACTTATACAGCTGTAGGCAGAGTTTTGCATTCTTCTGCTGAGGTAAGTTCTGTCCATTGCTTTGGTTCATATTTTCATCCTGAAAACATAGCACAGTCTTGCTTGTAAAGGACAGTAAATCTCTCAATAAATCCTGAAAATAAATCTTTCCCAGCTTAAGAAGTCTGTGAGCCCCAGTGACTCAATGCTGGATCTTTTGTCTGAAATGAAATGTTTTAATGGATTTTTAGTACATATCTAAACATACAAATTAATATTGCAGGTTGCACAGATGTGAAATCTTATTAGGAATAAATTCTAAAGGGGTCATGCATCACAAAATGAAAAATTAAAAAAAAAGGGAAATTCACTGCTGTTAATTGAAGAGTGTCTGTGCTATGTGCAGTATTTCCCACTCCTCCACATTAAATGTATATATTTCAGGCATTTCTAAGAGCTTCACCACCACAATATTAAAAAGACAAACTTTTTCCTAATACATGTCATGGAATATATGTGATTGGAATATTATTTCACATTAAAGTTGTTATTCCAAAAGAAATACTATTTTTAGAACTTTTTTTACATATGTTTTATTTTAACTTTCCCAGTTCTGTGTTCATACGTAATTTACTATTCCAATGTTAAGAAAGAAGTTCTTGGTGATGATACAAAATAAAACTTAGTAGTCTTCAAATTATTGGGGTTTTTTAGTAAATCTAAAAGGTTTTTATGGGACTCTCATTTGTGTGCAAAGCAGACAGGTCAGTGCACCTGATATTCAGTACAGGTGTGTAACAACATGCAATATTTAGCACACTGAAAATTGGCAGGGGATTTCTATGCCAAATTTAGACCCAGAAAACTCTTCCAAACTAGAGCAGCTTAAGTTGTTAAGCATTAATCAAGTGCCTCCATAGTGACAGGTCAGTGCTGGAGGTGTTAATTCATGGAGGAAAATTAGCTATTGTTTCACAGGAGTAAAAATACGTGGTGGAGGCAAGATAGACAAAACTCTTTTGCATCACAAATGTTTCCCTTGGGGACAGGAAAATGGAAAAACCGAGGAACATTGGATCATGAAAGTGAATTATAGTATTTAAGTGTTTGGCTGGCTGCTATAAAGGAAGAACTTCATAAGTTAATCAGAAATTACATGAAACAGTCCTGGAAATTTTGCTGCTTTTGGAGGATTCATAAAAACAAATGAGGGCAAACCATAACACCTGTAACACTGATCTCACAGGGTGCAAACTGCTCGAATGCTCATAGCATTACCTGTGGAAATGTAATGCTCATTTCTCCAAACTTTTAGATAATCTCAAAAATAATAACCTAAAATAGCACATCAATATCTTAGAAATAAAATCAGTCTGGTGTGTCTAAAAACTACTTCTTGTCTTTATGCATGGTATTAAGGTCAGTGTAGGTGCCATAACCAGTTGTTTTTTCCTGCAGAGGTTATGATCAGTCATCTCCATTAGTTGTCTTCTCCACACTTCTTCTACCAGCAGATGTCTGGAGAAGGAAGACCTTGCTTTGCTTTCTCTTTACCTTTGCTCCTGGTCTCGGGCTTCATTTTTCCAAAGTTTTCTGTCTGTTCTGATTTGTTGCTAACTTCAGGTCAGTTTTTGCCAATGTTTGTGACTGTCAGTGAATAAGAATACAAATTTGGGTGTGAATGTGTTATGATTGAATATACACAGCTGATTCTAATTCACCACATTAATGTATTTCCTCTTCATATATTTCTAGGTTTATAAAATGTAAAATTGATCAAAAAAAAAAAAAAAAAAAAAAAAAAAACATCCGTNNAAAAAAAAAAAAAAAAAAAAGAAGTCTCATGATTTACTACCAGTTGATTAATAATCCTCTTATCTTTGGGGGGAAAATGATCCATTTTAGACCAAATGTTTTATTTAATGGGGGAAAAAAACAGTGAAATAGTATGGATTTATCTGCTTGATGAAGACGGGGTTCTCTTGAGTGAAAAATGGATGTTTTTGATGGACAATTCTGTAGTGACAAGTGTCAGCTGAAGAGTTTGCATTTCAGAGTGTTGCTTGATGAAAAGACATTTTTAACAAGGAAACATTTTTCCTTTTGTCAGCTTTTTCAGTTTCATTTCGATGGACACTTGCATTTGATAATTTACTGGTGTTTCATTGACTTATTCCCCCCATAAATCCTGAGTGAAGTTATAGATCTGTGTGGTGCTAACAGCAGCTCAGCTAGAAGGGATATATAGTGTACAATAGGAAAGGAAACTGTCCTTAAATAACATGGGAACAAGTAGCCAGTGGCTATTATTTTTTCGTAGCAACATGTGGCTTAAGTTTGTAGATGAATGTCTAAAATCAGATTACTCAAAACAAAGTAGATATTTAAATTTTAAAATGTATAAACAAAGAATTGAGGTAACCTGCTCAATGAGGAAAGACTGAAGGTGTTAGGTTTGTTGTCCCTGGAGAGGAGAAGATTTGGGAGTACCTCATGATGATTTTCTAGTACTTAAAAGGCAGATACAAACCTGATGGGGTCTTCACGGAAAAGACAAGTAGTGATGTGTACAAGTTGCACCAAGGAGAGGTTTTGTCTCAACACAATGAATAAAATTGTTGCAGTAAGAACTCATCCTGTGGAACAACCACTTCAGGGACATGGATGAGTTCTCATTGCTGGAGGTTTCCAAGCTGCAGATGGACAGATAATCTCATTTACATTCCTTTTCCCGTGAGGTTGGACCTCAATCAAGATGATTTTTTGATGTCATTGTCAACCTAGACTGTTTTATAGCAAATAAGACACAGAAAAGGGGAGTTAAGAGAGCTGATTCCCAAACTAGACTGCTTTTTGGTTATGTGCATGTGGAGGCAGTTTTCTTTTAAAAAAAAAAAAAATGGTTGGATAGGGGTAAAACAGCTTATTGCTTCTTCAGGTATTTGGGATATTCATTACAATCTGTGTAGTGAGCTGGAAAATTTGGATTTAAAGAAGAATTATACCAACAAAAAATACCCCTCCAAAAAAAACCACACCTTAAATTTTTGAAGAAGTTCTATAAATTGGAAGATAAATACGAGAATGACAAGAAAATTGTCAATATGCAATTTAATTAGGAAAAAGAATGAAATGCAGCTTAGTTTTTAACTTCTTTTCTTTGTCTTTACTGCTAAACCAAAGGACAATAAGTAAACTGGGAATTAATGTAAAACAGTGAATTTTATATTAATGTATATAACTCACTATCATGGAAATTTCAGTCAGAAAGTGACCTCTAAGTGTTGTGACCTTGTTAAATCATTTCTGTAGATAAGATACTCTAAAGTAGTCTAACATGTTTTCACTGAAAACATTTGATAGCTCCACGTCTTTCATGGGTGTTCCCACAGGACTCTGAAAAAAAGCTAATGGGAAGAACTGTAAAAAGTAGTAACCCTGTCAGCACAATTGATGGGCCATCTACTTTTCTGATCAACACATGCACAGGGAGTTTTATTGCAGAGGGAAAAATCCAACCAAACCAAATCAAACAAAAATCTTATGACCCTCAAAAAAAAAAAAAAAAAAAAAAAAAAAAAAAAAAA
>VZTH01008290.1:262805-291846 GCA_013397815.1 Aleadryas rufinucha | reverse complement strand
AACCAAAAAAAAAAAAAAAAAAAAAAAAAAAAAAAAAAAAAAAAAGTGTATTTTATGGCACACAAAAGTGTAGGTACTCACCCTGGTCTCTGCTTTCACATACCTCAAATGCAGTATTTTTCTCACAGTCTGCCTGCACTCTTATGTGGTATTAACCCATGGCCCTGCTCTGTTTTCACTACTGGGCTTTCCCATCAAAATGAAACACATTGAGAGTCCATAAATTGCAGAAGAAGGGCTGCTGTATGCTCTTTACACAAACTTTATTTCTGGGCCCAGTGGGGATACCTAAGAAGAAGATACAGCTATTAAATATTTTTATTCAAGACACGGTTATGCCATCTTAAAGTTTTCTCTAAAGGAAAAAAAAAACTACTTAAAGGTCATTTACTGACTGAAGAGTGTATGATGGTAAGTACAATCCTTAATGCATAATTTTTCCTCTTAAGATCAGTTGAGTTCTAGGTAATTTTCTCTCTCTGCTGCATAAAACTGAACACAGTACAAGTATGCTGCAAGTATGTACATTAATCAAAAAAATGTATATTCTCTCTGGACTTGTTCCTAGTGTTAGGCCAAATATTTTAAATAATTGATCTAGCATTTACATTTAAAGTCCTAGAACAAGAACTTTCAGGTTTTGAAGTCAAACAATGAAGTTAGAAAGAAGCCATAATTAAAGTTGCCATTCACTTCTCTTGTGGTGTCATCTTTGTTATTCCTTGCCGTGGCCATTAATCACATAATAATTTACTGTAAACCTCTCTATGAAACCTTAGCACTCACCACTGCACAGAGGAGAAAGCATTTACTAAATGCGGAACTACTAAATGATTCTTCATTATGCTCATCATTAAGTAGTGGTGCTGTATTTTTTTACACACCATCAAATTGCTGCACTTTACGCAGAATTATTAATTTCCCTCATGGGGTTTCTTTGCTGTTTATTGCCACGATCTGAAGGATTCACAGTATTTTATGAAATTAGCTAAACAATAGTGTGTTAGGTTAAGCAACTGCTTTGCCTTTTGTTTTACAGAAGTGAACTTAAGCAGAGGGAGCTTATGGCTCAAGTAAACCAGCTATTATTTTACGTTGTAATTTGAGGTGCCCACTATTTCCTTTTCAGATGTCATTGCACCACTTCCCTATTCAGGCAACCAGTAAGATGAGTTTCTTTAGACAAACAGCACAACATTCACTGCCTGATATAGTACACAAGAATTTATGACTTTGGGCATCAGCTGTCAGAACTTATTTTCTATGTGGCCTCAGAGGCGTTTGATGGTCGTAAGGGGAGGGTTCTCTTCGAAGACTTCTAGCTCTTCATTTTACAGCTCTTCCCTTTTCTTCTCGTGTACCACTTTAGCCTCTACGGTCCTTTCTTTCCACCGTGGACTCTGCCTCTCTTATTTCCTTCCACATTTATCACATTGTTCTAGAAACTCACAGCTTCCTCTTGTACAGCAATAGCAAGGAGATCTGTTGGGACTGACTTCCTCCTTCTGACCCTGTAAGAAATTATGCTTCTGTTAAATATGTTTATAAACAATATTAATTTATTATTATTAAAAAAAAAATAATTATGTAAAACTAATTCTTGCTTATGCCCACTTGTGTGACCTCTAAAGACAAAGGTTGTTGTGACACCACTGCCCAGTTGTAAAGTGTTGTGTAGTGTCATTGTGACTTAGAACGAGTTTGAGCTGCTTTTAACAGAGTCTGAATGTCTGCAATGAGTGTGTTATTCATAGCAGGGAAAATCTTTGTGCTGGTTTTTACAGTACCTGCCACACAAAAACATGCCCCTGAGAAAAAATTGCTCCCTCCTAATGAAATAAGGACGATCTAAGGAGAAATGGAACTCATAGCAACTGCTGTACTATGTGATCACGCCACAGGCACATATTGTCACAGAATCACTGAAAGGGCAAGGTTGGAAGGGACCACAGTGGGTCATCTAGTCCAACCTCCCTCTTCAAGCAGGGTCATCCCAGAGCATATAGCACAGGATTGTGTCCAAACAGTTCTTGAACATCTCCAGTGAGGGAGATTCCACACCCTCTCTGGGCAACCTCTTCCAGTGCACCAGTAAAGATGTTCTTCCTCATGTTCAGGTGGAACTTCCTGGGCATCTGTTTCTGGTCTTGTCCTATTGCTCACTGCCACCGAGAAGAGCTGGGCTCCATTCTGACATCTCCCTTCAGATACTGACAGACATTGATGAGATCCCATCTCAGCCATCTCTTCTCAAGGCTGAACAGGCCCAGCTCCCTCAGCCTTTCCTCCCAAGAGAGATGCCCTTAAACACCTTTGTAGCCCACCACTGGATCTGCTTAAGGAGCTCCATGTCTCTCTTCTCATGCACTGAGAAGCTCAGAACTGGAAGCTCAGCACTCCAGGAGAGGCTTCACCAGAGGGGCAGGATCACCTCCCTTGACGTTACATTGCTGGCAATGCTTTATACTTTTCCTGACGCTTTATTAGCTGCTGCCTGGTGAAGAATTCCAGACCAAGAAAAGCAAAGAGGGAGAGTTTTCCAGCATACCTCCCTGATTCCAGCAGAGCTGTAGAGATGTTGACATTAATTTAGAAATGTGGTTATGGGTGTGGTAGCTTTTGGCAGAGTTTTTTCATGAGTTTACTTAAGCAGTGTATATTTATCCCTAACCCACAACACTTGGTTTTAAAATTTCGGTGCAAATTCTGTTACCAATACTTTTATTTAGAAAGCACTGCCATGAAAATGGCCAGTTTTCTTCACCTGAGAAGCAATGCTTACAAAGCCAATAGGCTCGCATTATTTTATGACATGTATTTTATTCAGAGCAGACTGTCATAAGGTTTCTATTTATTGTATTTATCTGAAATTAAGTTTGCTAGACATTATATATAACCAACATTTTTATTATTTCCATGCTGGGCAGCCTTCTTATTTTGGAAAAATTTTAATAGGCAAATGAGAAGGTACTTAAATGATTATTGGTAAATCTCACACTACTGAGAACTGACAGAGTGCTGTTCTGGCATTTCATGTTTCTTTTAGTTGCATCAATAAGTTATTGGGAAAAAAAAAGTATAATATATTCCCAGTGACCCTTGTAATCTTTGTAGTTATTGATGTTGTTTCTTCTGCTTCTCCTAAAATTTATAAAATCTCATTGATTGATACTTGTTTCCTAAGCATGAAGATTTAGAATACATTTTGCTGTAACTGGTTTCAACTTTCATCCAACTTTATGAATGTACTGCTAAACCAAACAAATCCATGTCTGGGTTTCTTTAGGATAGCTGAAGGAGCTCAGATGAACACTTAGGTGTTATAACATAAACAGAGACAGATATATAACTGTTGTGAGTAAGCTGGTGATATTTATGATCTTTCATCACTGTTTTTTTTCCTTAAAAACACAATTTTATTGAAATAGAGTCATAATGGGCAACAACTGACAAATCTGCTTCTCTAGCCACCATTTCATCCAGAATGACAGACCAGCATAATTATTGCTGGTTGCTGTGTCTCACAATGGTGTAATCCTACTGATGCTCAAGTTTCAGCAGCCCAGCCAGGTCACACTCACCTCATTTTGGCTGCCCTGCCCTGTAGTCCACAATGCCTTCTGCACAAATCATTGGTCTCTGTGTTATAGCTTGATTCCATATCTTCTCTTATACTTGCATCTTTCATAACTGAAAGGCTTCTGTACACAATGTGCTCTTCTAATGATGCTGTTAAATAGATTTTTTTTTCCATTTCCCTCCCTCTCCAGGATAGTGGTTGTGTGATTGCCTGTTATTTACAGCTTGCATGCACCAAATACCAGCAGCAAGGACAAACCTCATTTTCTCGTTCCTCGCTGTACATTAGTGAGCAACTAAATGTGCTTAATTGTGTTTTTATCTGAGCTAATAAAGCTGTGCCAGGTTGTTAGACATGGAAGACTGCTTAAAGCCAACTTTGTCCCCACCAAGGGTCTCTGCATACCCTGTTGCCTGGATACGCCGAGGCCAGGGTACCTCAGCGGGCACCAGCAGGGGCTGAATGTTTGCAGGGGAGCTCTCATGATCTGTAATTGCTCAGAGAAGTTGGTGATACTCTGAGTTTCCTTTTTCATCAGTGCCTTAGGAAATAAGGAGAAAGGTGACTTTTCATTTTTCTTTTTTTGTTTTCTTTTGTTCTTGTTTTCTTTTAAAGTTCCTTTTCTTTCCTTTCTCCCTTATTCTTTTGTATCTGTACTGCACTTGTCACAGTTCTGGCATTTTGTGAATGCTCTTTCAGGACTGATTAATTTATTTCTTTTGTCTGTTAATGTATGCAGTGTATAAATTTAACATGCATCCTATTAAAATCCCTTAAACTGAAATTCCTTAACTGTATCTCTGAACTTTATTTGATATGCCAAATACATTTTTAAAAATGCATGAATCTGAATGAATTCTTCCCGCTTGACCAAGTATGATTTCCTGCTGAAATTTGAATACTGTATACTGGAGCTATCCACAGATTCTTTTGACAGCTTGAGTACATTTCCAGATGGTGTGCAATCACCGTTCCTTTTTAAATCTGTTTTTATAATGGCGATAATTAAGAATTATTTTCTAGGACTGAATAGTTAGTACACCAAAATTGAAAATGGTCAAGGAAGTAGTTGGCCACAAAGGGCTGAGCTAAAATTTATTTCAGGACCATGGTTTATAATAGGACCATGATTATACCCTACTTTTAAATGAAATGGTGTTTTGCTAATTGTTGCACAGGGCAAAAAAATAGTTCACTTTTGTAGGCTTTCTGTGACAGAGGAAAGGGGCAGAGGTACTATTATTCTGTTTCTGTAGATTCTTGATCAGATCAAGCTCACTATCTTTAAAATACTACTTTCAACAGTAAAACATCTTTATATGTATGCTGCTATACATGAAAGGGCATGTAAAATAACTAAGACTAACAGTCACATCTTCTGAAAATAAAACCCATGACTACAGGCTCAATCCATTGCAAGATGAGTGACTGAACTTTGTTTCTCTCATGTTTTCTAAGTATTTATGCCAAACATCATATTTATCCAGAATCACAGTTATTAGTTATATAGCTGTAATTAGGCATTGCATTTAATTGCACACCATTATTTCCATGTACTTACCTAATTAAAGTAGTTAGCTTGTATGCATAAAACTGTAATGAGAAATTATTATACTGTGGGATGGCTGTCTGCTCTCGTCTGAAATCACTGCCATTGTTGGGTTCCAGCAGTAAGCCTTGTGCAAAGTATCCTTGTCATTGAGAAAGAAAATTAAACAATCTAAAGTGCTTCACTTTAGTCCTAGGCAGTCCTGGGGTTGTGGCAGGAGGAGGAAAATGACAGAAAAACATCTGATTTTTAGTCTAGATAGATTAATAATTTACTATTTTAGTCCAGGAACTGCTAATTTAACAGGCAGACTTCTGCCCTTGGGTATAGTATATTCCCAGTGACCCTCGTGATCTTTGTATGTTTTGAGGATGTTCCTTCTGCTTTTCATAAAATTTGTTAAATCTCATTGATGGATACTTGCTTCCTAGGTATTCAGTTTCAGAATTATCCACCTGAAATGGGGTTGGATATATTGTAATATATCATGCTGTCTCTATTCTCAGATTAGACAAACGTCCGGGCAATATCGATTGTAATCTCCTGGTCAAACTGTAGCTGCTGCTGCAGTGTTCAAATATCCCAAATAACCCAGGGAAAAGCCGGTAAAATTCAGTCACGCAAAACCAAACATGATCGAAATGTAACTCAGCTGAAGCAAGCATGTGGAAGGAAAAGGTAACATTTTCTGGCCCTTTTGGTACTGCTAATTTAGTGCTGGTGGCAAAGAAATATCTTGGTAATTCGTAAATCCACTTTTGAACGCTTAGTTAACAAATATATGTATTAGCAATATCTATAGCCCATTTCCTGGAAAAGGCATTGAGTTGCCACAGGACTACTTTGCTAGTGTTGTAAAAGAAATATATCTGACAATTTTACTGGGAAATGGATTATACATTGATCTGATATACACACACTATCGATCTTTCAGACAATTTAATGGGATTAAACGGAAAATACATTTATTAATTATAAGACTGAAAATTTTTACAGAGGAGGGGTTACCAGACTTGTTTTAAAAGGAAAAATGTCTAAATCTGGCTTGAGGGAAACTCAATTAAGAGTGTAGAGGGCAAGGGATAAGCATAAAAGCTTTGGGTTAAATAGATTTAGAATGGTTTTAGAATGGTTTTATTTATTGTATCCTCTGTACAGTTAGAAAATTAGTAGGAGCTAACACAGAGGGCGAAGTTAAAAAAGTGTTTGAGGCAGTAATGTTCACTAAGTGCACTCATATTTTCTCTCACTAAATTAGAGTTCTATGCTTTGCCAATATATGTTCACAGTTACGGCAGTTTCTCCAGTAGGATCACAAATGGAATTGATGGGTTGCTCTTGCCTACAAAAATGTGTCTTCCAGGCTGAAATGTGGGAAAGTGTGAGTGGAGGAGGAAGGAAAAAAAAAAAAAAAAAAAAAGCCAAGGGATAGAAAGGGCATTGTCTTCAGCACGGGATTTGTAGAAATGTTCTCTCTACGGTTAATATTCAAGATCTTCTACAGTTTAAACAGCTATTAAATTGGTAAATCTTATAATGAAAAGAAGCTAAGAAAACTAATTTTGAACCAAACAGTGCTTTTAGCATAATATACATAAATTTACTCCAGACTTACCTTTCAGATACTTTTGTCTTCTCTGCAGAGTTTACCTGGTGAAAGTTATTTTGTTCACTTTCTGTTAAGTCTCAAACATTGAAATTAGTTGAAGAAGCGCGATTTATTCTGTTGATGGCTGTGTATACAGAATAACATAATCTGTAGATTACAGTATCACCCAGTCTCTTTGCCCTTTTTCTAAATCAATACAATATTCTAGACTACATCTATAGTTAATTCTGTTTACAAAGTGTTTTATTTTCCCAGAAGTCCATGTGAGTTCAGGAGTGGTGACCTGAGCCCAGTGCATAAGTGAGTTGCACTGATAAAACACAAAGTATTCTTGAACTCTGAAGCACTTTGTGACCAAAACTATCACGAGAAGATTTCTCTCCTGACATTCAGTTCCACTTTTTAATTATCTTGACCTTGGGCTTTTCAGATTAAGCATGTCTCGTGAATGGTACAAACCCTCATTTAGCCCTTTCTCCAGGAAGGAAAGCATTCATTTATTAGGGCTTTTTTTATATGTGAGCACATTTTCATCGTCATGCTTAGTGTGTGTTGCAGTGCCTCCAATCCACCAGTGACATTTTCTCCCATTAATAAGTAAATATTAATGATTGAATGGATTTAATTAGTGCAAATGGTGTTTATTTCTCTTTTCGGAGCTGTGAGTAGAAGGTATATGTTGAAATTACATTAATTATGTATTGCACATAGACATGGAGTGTTTTGTATAATCAATTAAGGCATGGGAAAAATTATGTCATTTGTGATTACATCTGAGGTGGAAGATATGTGTAAATAATGAATGTTATAGGAATGTTGTCAGTGATTTGCTGTATTTCTGAATATTAACACTCTGAAGATTAATTTTCAAATATTTACTGCTCCTTTAAAGGGCGTAAGAGAAAATGCTTCCAAAATAAGCTATTGAACATAAGAAACAAAACAGCAAACAAATCTTTGCACTGAAATATTGAGAAATGTATAAATTTGTGCACAATCTTTATCTGATAATTTATAGTGCTTCACGGTACAAATATCTTGCTTAAGAGAGCAAAATCAAATCGCATTTCAATCCTTTATTAAAAACAAAATACCCACTATATCATCAAGTCTGCCAAATTCCTATAAAAGCTCCCACAATTCAGCAGATTTTGTGTTAAAATTGAACTGGCAAAATGGAGCCCTGAATAGATTAGTCTGCCTAACCCTGTCTCTGCCTTAGCTGTGTGTATGATCTATGAATGTTGTGTCAAAAAGAAAAAAAATTGCATTGTCATCTAAATATTCAGGCTCTGATCCTGAATGACCTATGACAATGCTTAATTTTAGCAACATGAGGGTCCCAATGGCCCTTTAGTTGCCTAATGAAGTGCTCAAAAATAAGCAAGCGTGCGTAATAATCTTTGTTAGGAACTGGGCGTAAGGAAGTCATAAAAAAGGCAGTCGTGTCCAAGAGAGTTAAACATCTTTTCAAATTGCTATAGCAGAAAGGGTAAATTTAGCAGAAAACAAATTACAGCCATGATTAGGGAAGGGCTGCAGACTTAATTAGCTTGGTTTTAAAGTGTATATATATATATATATATATCCAAAAACACTTTCGATGTCATATTACAAAAGAAAATATGAATACAGAAAGAAATTAGGTAGTGAATGGGCTCTTTTAGAGTTTATTTTTAGGATTTTAAATCAAGGAGGGACACATTTCATAAATTTTAGGCATTTCTGCGAAGAACACTTGTGTAAGAAAATATGTTACAGACTACTTGGAAAATTTATACTGGATGCATGATGAATTTTATGGTGATTTGTAAGTAAATGTGTTAATTATTCTGTGTAGAAATTAATCTAAAAATGAAATGTTTATGAAACTCTAGCATGTGTATCAGTTTATCCTTTGTCCTGTATGATTTTCCTAATGGATTAATGGACCCTTTGCACCTCCTATGTGAACGAAGTTAAAATCTCGTGAATAGACTACAATGGAAAGCATAATTTGCAAACCAAGGTGATTTATTTGCAATTGTACTTAATCGTGGAAGATTTATGTAGGCTATGGGAAGGGTGAAAACAATACCTTTATTATGTTTAAAGTGGGTCTTTTGTGGCCAGCTCTGCCAGGTTGGTGTTTATACACAGAATTTACGTGCCCCAGCCGTGGTGGTGGCAGTGAGTCTGTGGGCAGTCAGTGCATAACCGTGTGCCGGGGACAGCAGGAAACTGCACAGCCTGCCCTTTCCTCATGTGCGTATGGATGCAAACATTCTTGGCAAAAGGGACAGAAAAAACCTTTCTGTCATGGCCCTGCTGAGGACTGAAGCAAGTGGGCAAGATCTTCAAGTCTCCTCCTGAAGGCTTTCTTGTCTTCTATTTCTCTCTCTGCTCAAAACAGCCCCAAACCTACAAATCATGTCTTATCATGCTGTAAGCCTGTTCCAAATTAAGAGGCAGATGCAATAATACAGGTCTTGTTTTGACTTGCTGGTACCTGTCACCAGATGAAGACTGTCCCTGTTTAGCAGGGACAAAACCAAAGGATGGGGTTATCTCCTTTCTAGTCTAGGAGGACAACATCTTGAGCCTGCTTAAGAATGAACCATCTGTCTGGAAATGCCACCTTCCGGGAGAGCCCTGTTCATAGATATTTTTAACTTTTACACAGCTAATTAAATGGCCAGACCAAAACTGCCTAAACTGGATTATTTTCAGCATTTAAATACCACAGTGATATGATTATGCCACAGACAATCATTAGCAATAATCTGAAATGTAAAGTAATTTTTAGAAAAAATTCAACTTCTGTTATCTGTAGAAGAGAGGCTGTTACAGCAGTATGAATTAAAGGAGAAAGTATTTTAAATAAAAAATCATGTAGTACAAGTCGATAAAAATTCAAACCACTAAGCTGTGTTATTTGTGTCTAGCATGATGTAACTATAGGGAAAAGGTGGGTCAGAGAGGGAGAGAGAGAGAGAAGGAGAGTGAGGTTCCAGATATCCACAGGGTGTGTATGAGCAGTTGCTTCCTTTCCCACTGTTTGCCACAATGGGAATGTTTGTCCAGATGTGTTAACCAGGATGCACTAACCAAACCTCAGCTCTGCCAGGCCTGGAATTAGTGCCTTCCTGTCACAAATGCCTCCCTTTTGTATTTATCTCAAGTTCCCACTGTGGTGGCTTACCTTACGGCAAGTTCCTTCTGTGGCCTTGGTAGTGTTTGAGACAGGCAACTCTTCTCTTTTATCTGTTTTTATACACTAACTTGAATTTTCTCTGAGTATTGTCCAAGTTTTGAATTTCATAAGACCTTCCCCCATGACAAAGGGTAGAACAATTGAACCATTGTTCTACAGTAAATTTAAGAGATGTCTTCTATTTAGAGCCAACCCCAACTGATGGCTATTTAAAGCAGCATCAATACACAGCACTTCATTTACTGTTCTCATTCAAAATTGTTTTCAATGCTGAGTCTGCTTGATGAATGGAGGCAGGCAACTGTTTCTACCCTCACAATATTCTTGCAGTATAAGTGTAAACCAAATGCATCCTATATATGTATATATCACTTAATATTTCAGTTCATCTAGCAGTAAAACAGTAAATAATTTAATTTCTGTATGCATTTACCTATTCTAGTTTTCTTTACGTTTGTTCTCATGCTCTTGTCTTCTACTTNACTACTTGGAAAATTTATACTGGATGCATGATGAATTTTGTGGTGATTTGTAAGTAAATGTGTTAATTGTTCTGTGTAGAAATTAATCTAAAAATGAAATGTTTATGAAACTCTAGCATGTGTATCAGTTTATCCTTTGTCCTGTATGATTTTCCTAATGGATTAATGGACCCTTTGCACCTCCTATGTGAATGAAGTTAAAATCTCGTGAATAGACTACAATGGAAAGCATAATTTGCAAACCAAGGTGATTTATTTGCAATTGTACTTAATCATGGAAGATTTATGTAGGCTATGGGAAGGGTGAAAACAATACCTTTATTATGTTTAAAGTGGGTCTTTTGTGGCCAGCTCTGCCAGGTTGGTGTTTATACACAGAATTTACGTGCCCCAGCCGTGGTGGTGGCAGTGAGTCTGTGGGCAGTCAGTGCATAACCGTGTGCCGGGGACAGCAGGAAACTGCACAGCCTGCCCTTTCCTCATGTGCGTATGGATGCAAACATTCTTGGCAAAAGGGACAGAAAAAACCTTTCTGTCATGGCCCTGCTGAGGACTGAAGCAAGTGGGCAAGATCTTCAAGTCTCCTCCTGAAGGCTTTCTTGTCTTCTATTTCTCTCTCTGCTCAAAACAGCCCCAAACCTACAAATCATGTCTTATCATGCTGTAAGCCTGTTCCAAATTAAGAGGCAGATGCAATAATACAGGTCTTGTTTTGACTTGCTGGTACCTGTCACCAGATGAAGACTGTCCCTGTTTAGCAGGGACAAAACCAAAGGATGGGGTTATCTCCTTTCTAGTCTAGGAGGACAACATCTTGAGCCTGCTTAAGAATGAACCATCTGTCTGGAAATGCCACCTTCCGGGAGAGCCCTGTTCATAGATATTTTTAACTTTTACACAGCTAATTAAATGGCCAGACCAAAACTGCCTAAACTGGATTATTTTCAGCATTTAAATACCACAGTGATATGATTATGCCACAGACAATCATTAGCAATAATCTGAAATGTAAAGTAATTTTTAGAAAAAATTCAACTTCTGTTATCCATAGAAGAGAGGCTGTTACAGCAGTATGAATTAAAGGAGAAAGTATTTTAAATAAAAAATCATGTAGTACAAGTCGATAAAAATTCAAACCACTAAGCTGTGTTATTTGTGTCTAGCATGATGTAACTATAGGGAAAAGGTGGGTCAGAGAGGGAGAGAGAGAGAGAAGGAGAGTGAGGTTCCAGATATCCACAGGGTGTGTATGAGCAGTTGCTTCCTTTCCCACTGTTTGCCACAATGGGAATGTTTGTCCAGATGTGTTAACCAGGATGCACTAACCAAACCTCAGCTCTGCCAGGCCTGGAATTAGTGCCTTCCTGTCACAAATGGCTCCTTTTTGTATTTATCTCAAGTTCCCACTGTGGTGGCTTATCTTATGGCAAGTTCCTTCTGTGGCCTTGGTAGTGTTTGAGACAGGCAACTCTTCTCTTTTATATATTTTCATACCTTAACTTGAATTTTCTCTGAGTATTGTCCAAGTTTTGAATTTCATAAGACCTTCCCCCATGACAAAGGGTAGAACAATTGAACCATTGTTCTACAGTAAATTTAAGAGATGTCTTCTATTTAGAGCCAACCCCAACTGATGGCTATTTAAAGCAGCATCAATACACAGCACTTCATTTACTGTTCTCATTCAAAATTGTTTTCAATGCTGAGTCTGCTTGATGAATGGAGGCAGGCAACTGTTTCTACCCTCACAATATTCTTGCAGTATAAATGTAAACCAAATGCATCCTATATATGTATATATCACTTAATATTTCAGTTCATCTAGCAGTAAAACAGTAAATAATTTAATTTCCATATGCATTTACCTATTCTAGCTTTCTTTAGGTTTGTTCTCGTGCTCTTGTCTTCTACTTTGTAATTATCTATTCTGTGCAGATGCTCCACAAGTCATGAACATGCATACCATCTGCATAGGCCTTCATTTCCAAGAGCAAACTACTCCCAAGACTAGTTCTGATCAATTGATGGATTGATAATTGGTTTGCTGATCTGGGCTTTCTAAAACGTGTGTTGCCAGGATTCATTTTGCAGTAGCTGTTTTCTCTAACAAAGGGAAAGGTTATAACATAGACCATACACAAACATTGCTCTATTTTTCTGTAGCATACTTGCTACAGCTGCAGCTGTTCACCTTCCTGCTTGAACTTTAAAACAGCCTTAATAGTAACAATAAATCAGCTTTCATCACTTTGGAGTCACTAACTTAGGAAAAGGAGTGATAGTGACTTATTTGGATTACTCCTCTTATCACAAATGGCAAGTGATAGGAGTAAGAAGGTGGCATTGGAGACTTATGGAAATTTAGCTAATATTGTGTAATTATATGTGCAAGTTGGGAGCGGCTGCAAAGTTTTTTTGGGCTCCATTCTCATCCCTTCTGACTCTAATCATAGCAGTATCCTAGCCTGGAGTGTTTACCACAGTGCAGATAGTGATGCTATAAATTCAAAGTTCACAGAAGTGTTAACTTGATAACAGGAGTCCTCTAATCAGAGTTGACTATAATAGCTAATTCTGAAAAGGAAAATGCTGTAAAGTGAGAAACAAGACTCTTTATTTTGCTAACTACAAAACAATAGGGGGGGAATTATGTTGTAATTTCTTAACACTCTTTTACTGGGGTGGGGAGAATATACACACGGAAATACACGTGTGTTTTTACTGAAGTTAAGGAAAAAATTTGTCTGCATACATATTAATAATTTGATCAAATTTCTCTCTAAACACAGAATAAAGATGTTCTTAGCAAGAGGATTTTGCAAATTACTTTTCCATGTGGAATTCTTCAGACAGCCTCTGATTAATTCTGTTGGCACCTGGGCTTTTGCATGTTTTTGTGCCCTTTACATGTTTTTGTTTGTTTATTTTAACAGTTTTTAATTATTTTTTCCTTAGCATTTTGTGAATTTGTATCACATTTATAATGTCTAGTGACTAAAGCTAGGGAGCCAAAGAGGAAAAAAAATGCTGTGGGTCTCTAGTGAGTTCTACAAAAAATTTACTTGGAAATATTTTTTTGGTGTTACAGTGATCTCTTTGGCCATCGTCATGAAAACTTGTATGAACTGCGTGTTGTAGTGCAATGTTTATATCTTGAGCAATTGCTACAGATAGCTGCTTTTTTGGTTTTTTTTTTTTCTCTCCTCTTTTTGCTACAGTCAGCAGACATTTTAAATTTTCATATAGCATGCTAACTGCTTGGGCTGATTAGTGTGAAATTTGGCTGCATTCATGAGCAAGATGAAAAAGGAATACAAAGTGAGTTTTATTTCTTATATTGAAGTTATAATCCTTTCCTACTGTAGATGTTCTGATGCTCGTTCACTTGAAAGAAATCAATAACCATTGGAACACGAATTTAACAGAGGCCAATTCCATTTAATGACAATCTCATTTTGAGTTAATGTTTTTGTTTTCAATGAAATGCAAGAACAGTTGGTAGGCATGGACTTGATATATGATGCTTTGGATCAAAACCTTTGTTTCTGTGTGTCCACAGATAATTAGGACCCTGGTCTGGGATGTAGGAAGTAAAGATCTGAGTCTTGCTGAACCGATCCAAAACAGTGGAGTGGATGCAGATTCCACTGAATTATTCACAAAAACTGGACCTGAGTCTCTTGCAGGCCAAGCCAGTTGTGTACCCATAGACTAGACAAGTCTGTCTTTTCTTCTGATTCTCAAACCTTGTAATAAAGCACATTGGTCTTAGTAAATGCCAAAAGCTGGAATATTTTTGACCAAGTAGAATGGCTACTTTCAAAACAGCATGAGCAGGTGTTTTCAGAGGTTTCACAGTGCCTAAATGACCCTTATGTGAGGACACCTCCTGAACCTACAGCAATGATTTGAGCTGATTAAGAGCCTCTGGGGGAAACACAACTTTATGAGAACTGGCTGATGTGCAGATCAAGCTGCAATCTCTGTCCCAAAGAACAGGCATACAGATTATAAGTGTGGTTTTCTTTGATAGATGCCTGAATCAGAGGACAGATTTTTTAACTGTTAGACCCAGATTCTATGTCACAGGATTTATAGGATTTCATACAGTCTCCTTCATTCTTAAAGAATTACCTAAGGGATGCTGCTCAAATGGGATATCTATAATGGACTGGGCTGGAATCCATGTGGTATCAGCCCTTGTAAAACAGCTGCTAGTTTTGGTGTTAACTGAAGTACCCATTGATGAGTTAGACAGCTTTAACTCTGAGGAATAAGCTTAGGAATACATTGACTGGTGAGGAGCTGTATAAGGCTGGTCAGTACAAAGAAATTTTTCATTCCAGAAAAATAATGAAGGAGAAATTGCATTGTCCTGTCTTTTAACGAGTGAAATGGTCTTAGAGAAATATCTGTGTTTTAATTTTCTTGACATCTGAGCAGTCAGATCGTGTTTGTTTAAAAGCCCCACATGCCATATTAGTGATTATTATTTCTGCATGTGTGCACCATTCACTGCAGGAACCAGTGCAATTCAGCAAATTCCATTTAATTAATTACTGAAGTCCTTCCTAGAAGTGCTGTTAGTAATTCTGTGCTTGGTGTTGCACCAGTATGGACTGTACAGTTAGCAGTGCTGCTGATCTGTATTCAGCTGCTATTATTTAGGATCTTTCGTTCACAAAAGACGGACGTCAAGGGACAAAACCTCAGAGACAAAGATCACAGAGATGTTCGGAAAGGGACAGCTTCTGGTAGTCATTCAGTGGGTACCAGGGAGAAGACAGCTCATTTTCCATTGGATTGGGATCAGAAACTCAGTATTTGCTTTGCATCCAGGTGCTGGTGGGTCCCAAAGCAGCATGGTAGCCAGCATAATTAACCTGTGGATAATAAGGGAGGGGGAGCAGTGAAGAACACGGAATAACTATTAATTCTGCTGCAGTTTGCAGCAGTTCTAGTGTGCATTTAAGTTTTTCATTGTGGGAAGAAGGAAATCAATGGTTCAGACAACGGTAAGAATTAGTCATGAACGAGTTTTAAAGGAAAAAAAAAATCTATTTACCAGTGTTACCAGCAACAATATCAGCAACTACAGAATGAAAACAGTAGCCATAACTGAGAGTCAAGTCGTTCTTAATATAACAAAACCAATACTTTTTCCTATGAATTTGTGTGTGAATAGTTTGCAGCCTGAGAATTGTTCAGTGAAGAAACCTGCAGGTAATTTCCAAATGTTGAAGACAGCAGAATTTTAAGATCCTTTCATAGTTGAAGTCCTTAAACAGATGTTGCCCATTCCATAAGGTGTCCGTTTCCTGTCCTCCTTCATCCTCTTTCCTGATTATAGCAGTACTGGATGAATCAATTAGGACTAAACCCCTAAAATGAGCATTCAACAACAAATTTCAGATTGTTCATTCAGCTTTAATAAAAACTCAACCTTCTCGTGTCAGCCTCTGCTTATAGATAAATGGCTCTCAGTGTGAATAAGCAATGTATGACTGTGAACCAGATGGTCAGTGCATTCAAATGCTAGGGAGATGACCCTTTAGAAATGATTCCACCTCCACCGAAAACCAAATTGATTTATGAAGAGGAATAAATTGGCTTAACAATGGACATGACACGAACAGTAAACTGGCATTATTTTCCATTATTGGTTTGAAACTACTCATCCAATTAAATATCACTTACTTTTCCATCCCCTGCCAGAAAACACTGTGTAAGAAATAGAAATAAATATAATCATAGTCTGGCAAATGAGCCGAAAGTTCTTCCCTCGTTGTGCTCTCAGCTTTGTTTGGATCACAATGCATGTTTGCCACTTAACCACAGTTCAATTTCATATGCCTGCTGATTAATGCTAGATACTTATATATACACACCACTCATCCACATCACGTCATTTATTTAAAATGTAAAATGAGCTATAATTTTAGAAAGACCTTATTGTATGAAATCTATGCAACATTGTTCACCTAACAGAAAAATGTGATTTATTTTTCTCTTAGATGTGAATATGCTCTGTACCATTTATCAGTTCCAAGAAAAAGATAAACCAGACTGGAATAATTTTTCCCATAGGACATTTACAGTGCTCAAAATAGCAGGAGCAGTTGGCTAATAAAGCAAACTGAAGTTCAACTACTGCTATGCTCTATCCCAATGTTTTAATTTCATCTCACTGAGGACAATTTTATTTTCAGAGAACACGTTATATGGCAAGCACTTTCCTCATTACCCATGTGATTTTAATATGACAGACTACTCTGAGTTAAAACTACCCAACACTCATATAAGTCCTGACTAAATTGATCCTTAAAGGAAAGCTGTCATGGTGTGTATCAGAAATTGAGTAATTTAAACTTTAGGTAACTACAGAAAAGGAGAATCAGTATTACTTCACTCCTAACAATTGCAGTTTTGCTTATTTAAGCTTTTATTATTTATGAGTTAAACATACTCACCTAAGCTTTTTTTAAACCTCTTCTTTTCTCAATTACTTCAGTGAATTCTTCATGATTGGGAATCATTTTCTGCTCTGGTACGTAAACACATATAAAATTTGATCTTCAATTTACATCATTGAAATAAAAATTACTTGGACTTCTCTCTATCATATGAAAATGATGCACTCCTTTAGAGGATTCAAGTGGGGGGGAATTTTAATTTTCTCCTCCCCTAACACTTCTAGAAGGGAGAAACAGATCTGTGCATGGCGACGCCCGTGCCCTAACTCACCTTTCATTTAATGTCATGCAGAAGAACAAGGAGTTGCTGAACTGATGCCCAGGGATTTACTGCAGGTGAAGCCTGTACAGGATGGAATTTCATGCTCAGCCCTGGATTACAGCACGGAGGTGCTCACCTGCAGCAAGGCAGGGCAGGAGGCAGAGGAGGGATCACCTGGGGGCCATGGGGTAGCAGGGTGTGTGTATCTTTGGGATCCTCAGGGCACAAAAAAGGGCCACATGTTAGTGACTCTGCCTTCACCTGCTGTACAGCACTCCATGGATATCCTCTGAGAGTTCTCAGACTTGAGGAGTGTTGAAGCAATTCTTTCAGTGTATAGGAAATATCAGTAAGGACAAACAGCTCTCATGTAGCAAGTTTTGAGTATTTAGTAGACCTTCAAAGGAGGCTCTTTCCATGAATGTGTCTTAATTTTTGAAAACTATGCAATATCTCTCGCTCAAAATATAAAAGGTGTCTCTAGACTTCCAATATACGCCATATGAGACATGATTTCTTCTTAATTAAACAGTGAAGATACATGCTCATATTTTTGCCTACATAGTTCTACATATTCACCTATAACCTTTATCGAAGAGTTCTTTAAACTTCACACCATTTGAAGCACCTTGAGGCTGTTATAGAAATATTCTTATTTACATGTTGTGCCCACAAGTACACTCTTGCTTTTAGTGTGATCACAGGTTATCACACCAGGATGCCAGTCCTTTTCTTTTTTTTTTTTTTTTTTCCTCTACAGTAAAAACCGTATACTTTAAACATCAGAAGAACTATANCTTCTGCACCTTTTACTTAAGGGAGAAAAAAAAAAAAGAGATATCATAACCACTACTTGTAGGAAAAGTGTAGGTATGGAAGGGAAAAGCGAAACTTTGATCTCTATACAAGGGGAATAATTCCAGGGAAGGGATAATTTTTGTCTTCATTTAATCACTGGATGTTTTCTGTATTTTGTTAGATAAAACGTGTTAATGTACAAGACCAGTTGTGCCAGTCTTCATCTGGGAAAATGGACAAATCTGAACAGCTTTAGAAAACATTTATTACCAGGATATTAGGGGTCTCTAGCATTTTTTTAAGGTTCTAACAAGCCTGTGCTAACAAAATGAAAGGAGTAGAGTCTACAGCTATATGAGGTGCAAGTAGAGGCAGGGAAAAGGCTCTTGAATGAAAGAACAATATTTGCAACTAGGTAGGAAATTAAATTAGGAATTAGCTTTCAAACAACCCAAAAAACATTACATACATCAGTATTTCTTTTCAAGAATATACAACCAAGAAATTTTAGCTGAATTTATGTTTTATTTTATTACTCTAATGAATGTATGAATGCCATACTCATGCAAAGATATAACTCTGATGACTGAGGATTTTCCTTCTAGTAAGATGCTAGTTCACTTGCAGCACATTTCCAGGACTGCAATTTTTAGAAATGTATTTTTCCTTTTTAGCCATAATTTAGGTGTAAAGACTTTAAGATATCTATTTCTCTTTAGAGAAGATTTCTTTAGGAAAACTAAAAAAGTAAAGCATTTTTCTTGAAAATTCTATATATCTAATAGGGAAATTTAATGCAATCTTTAAATTCTTGGAGACATGTTAGCCTTTTGCACAGTGTTGCTTGTAAAAAGATTTTATCAATATTTGGTATTTTTTAAGATACTTTCATTGACCTATTCTGTTCATCTTTGTAATAGATGTAGGAGATTACTTGTAACTCCGATCTCATGAGACTTGTCTAGCTGCTTACTGACTGTAATTTGCTATATTTTGTGGTTTAAAACAGATGGGAATGAAGGATAAATGAACACCTCTGACATGAAGTCATTTTGATTTGTTATCACAGTTGTTGTGGATGCCAAATCCTATAAAAATCCAAGCTTGGTCGAGACCAATATATAGCATACTTGTGGATGCAGTTCCATGACATGTAATAATGAGTACAGTGGTTATGGTTAATATTTTATATCAAGAGACTGTGGTTGTCTCTTGCCTAGTATTCTTGCTACTGCAACCGTGCACTGGGAGATGGACGAGAGAGCAGGAGAGTGCTTCATTCATATTCATGTTAGAAATTCACAGAGATTTTGGTTTTATTCCTTTCCAAGTGGTTATGCTTTTATTAAAAAGAGGAAGGCACTCTAAGGGATCTGGAGATCAAAATAATCTAATTTATCAACTGCAGGAGCCAACAGTAGGTTTTATGCTATGTCCTTTCTTCAGCTAAATGATTTGTGTCAGGCAGGTCATTTTCATTTTGCACATTTTCAAGACAGTGTATGAATATCTCATTGAAATTTGAGGACAAGAATTTCATTATGTAATTAAAAAAATTGAATTATCATGCTGATTTGGGTAACATGCCAGTCTGTGTCCCTTTGAACTAGCACAATTTACTTTCAGGCTCTGACACTGTTTTATTTTGAGCTAATTTGAGTATTTAGTACTCTTAATAGAAGCCAACAGCAGAAGCTTGGCAAGGCTTATAAGACTTCAAACATGCAAGATCCTCTTAGGGAAGGTTTCAAATTCATCTACATCCACACCTGGCAGATTTGGGTTGTAGAAATAACTTGAAACTCTCTTTTGCTCTTTCTAATTCTGCTCATGTTTGTTGTTCCTACTGATCATCTCAACCAGAGTTAGAATAACTGCTATTCATTTATTTTTTTGCCTCTGTTATTTCTCTTGACTCTGAGTCCCGCGGTTGCCTCCAACACCTGAACTTTTCTAACAGAAAGCTTTGTGTAGGCATAATACATTCCTAAAATGCAATATAATTTGCTCAAGGGAGGAACTCTTCAGTTTTGTTTAATTCAAAATTCAACTCACTAAAATTTGCCAACACTTTTGCTGTTAATTTGGAACACTCTCAGAAAAAAAAAAAAAAAAAAAAAAAAAAAAAAAAAAAAAAAAAAAAAGTTCTAAATTACATCTTATTTAATATTTAGAAAACTGAGAAAAACCTAATAACAGTTCAGAATTTCCTCTCAAGGCAGAGTTGTACAATGGTTTATATTAACTTACCCTTACAACAACGTTTAAAACTCTTCTGCCTCAGAATTTTCCTTCTGTTTAAAGTAGCCTGAGGATTATAAAATTCCCAGATGTCAGCTCCTTGATTACAAGGAAGCAATTAGTAATAGAATCTAAATTTATATTTCTCAAGATGAAGAAATAAAACCCCTATGAAAGTAATTTCTCTGGGCTGCATTTCAAAAGAAAGTACACTTTGAGCAACAAAAACTTCTAGTGTGAAAAAGCAGTGTAATATCATTAAAGTCATGGCAGATAATGTTTCTATACTTTAAAATAAATAAATTAGTAAAGCTGTGTTTTCACTGTTAAGGGCACTTCTAAATAGGAATAGCCTTTGATAATTTCAATCATGAAATTTGAAATGAAAATATTTTAAACTTGTAGCTGTTTAGAAATGTAAAATGAAACACCTGACCTATGACACTTGACAATACTTGACACTTGACAATATGCCTAAAGACATATTGACCTGGTCAATATGTCTTTAGAAATTCTTGCAACTTCATTGCCAGCTTACATAAATATAAGGGTTAAAACCGGATGACCAGAGCTCCCCATGAAAAATCTGTCTTGCTGAAATTAATTCAATTTATTATTTCAGAAAATGTCATTAATGTTTTTGGTTTGCAATTAAATATAGTATCATTGCCAGGAAAACTAAACCAAAACAGTACCTTCAGCACTACTGATATTAAAATCTTTATCTAGAATGTAGGAAAAGTGTGAATTAATAGTTGCTATAAGTGTGCTATGGAAATGAGCTATTTTATGGAGAGCTTTATGTTCTTTTTTAATAAGATACTGTTTGATCTACTGAACTGCATAACTAGGATTTAAAGTTCACCCTGTTTATTAAAGGGTTACTGTTTCCTTAACCTCTTATAAACTCCAAATGGATTACTTTCAAGTCTTCTTTATTCAGTGATACTCTCAGAGAAAGTGCAAGGTACTATACTTTGGATTTGGCAAGGTCATGTTTCCCTGAGTTTTAGTTCAGGTTCTAACTGCAGTATCTTCCACTGATTTTAAAAATTTTTTTTATTAGATTCCATGTCTTCAGTGCAACTCACAGAAAAACTGTATGCCAGAAATAACATTCAGAAACCTATTTCTGAAACCAAAGATAATAAAACTAAAAAATTATTATTTTAGAATCTCTAAAATAGAGAGGAAGAGGACAAGAAAGATTTTAATCTTCCATTTTTAATCTTTCTTAAAAGAGTTTAATTAGAAAAAAAAGTTAGAATTTTTTTTTTAAATTATCATTACTACTCAAATGGAAAAGAATAGTTCATACTGATAAGGAAGAAACCTGCAAGAAAAGACTTATGCTCAGTTCATTTTCCTATTGTGGTTAAACCTTCAGCCTATTGAGATTTTGTCCAAGAGAATGTCTTGGTGCACCCTTGCCCCTCTCCATCCCACTTGTATACTTAAAATCTCCAAGACTTGTACCTGTAAACTTTTAAATTAATTTATAATCTTACATCATCACAACTATCACAGTACTTACAATTATTAGGCATTAACACATGGTTTTGTGTTGCTGTGTGCTTGTGTCAGCTTTCACCTTAACAAGAATTGCAAATTTATGTCATGTTTACAGATGTTTACATCTTTTGCATAAATGATATGTTCACTTTATCTTTAGGATCCATTAGGTAATTATTTCATTCCCTATTTTGTGTTTGCTGTCATCTAGATCAGCATCCCTTTGTTGAGGTCTTCTTTCTGGTGGTTTAAGGGCAATAATTCAAGCATCGGACTGTTTATTTGTCCACAGAGATGTGTAGGCAGATTATGCATCAGAGGTAGTGATGATAAATACTTAGTGAGTGACTTACTGGCTTTTTGATTTTCTTCAACTTTTTATCTACCTTGTGACATTTTACTAGCTCTTTCTTTAGATGATTACTCTATCTCAAAGTCATATACTTTGAATAAAAAAAGCAGTCAGAGTTGAGATGGCAGCAAGTGGAGACAAACCTAAAGGTAGCGCTGCTCGGAGTAGCTCAGGTTAGATTTTTTCCTACGAAATAATGAAAGCGCCACTGCAGTCCTGTGATTCGCCTCTTCTGTTCTTTCTGGTGTTCAGGTTGTGCCACAGAAGATTTAAAGTGTAATATCCTAAGGAGAGGCT
The DNA here is from genome assembly GCA_013397815.1 of Aleadryas rufinucha. Taxonomy (NCBI): domain Eukaryota; kingdom Metazoa; phylum Chordata; class Aves; order Passeriformes; genus Aleadryas; species Aleadryas rufinucha. The sequence goes on along the minus strand of VZTH01008290.1, from coordinate 269,498 downwards.
CAAGCAGCACCCTTCCCATGAAGCCTGAGAGAAATTCTCTCCAAGTGAAGTGGTGCTTTTAGCTCAGGGGTGCAGAGCTGAGGGGAGAAGCACAATCTTCACTTCTATCAGCAGTCCTGGCTGACTTCTAGAGAGACAGTGGCACTTTCTCAGAGCCACAAAACAAAAATGCGAAGAGGAGGATTAAAGTGTAGTTTTCAAAAGGGGAAGACAAAAACAATAGAGCCTGGAGTGCATCAGCTACTGGAAAATCTTTTAAAGTCCTTTAAAGCTTAATCTAGGTGATTTACACCTACATGTAATTAGTCACACTTCCAGCTACATTATAGCACATCCACTTTGATTTTTGTTTTCTGAATGATGGGATGCTTAACAGTGGTTGTGCACCACCGTGGCTCTTTCAGCTGGTCTTGCACAGAGCGCTCAGCTCTTGCGTTATGCCTTTCTCTTCTTGTGTGAAGTGACAAATGGCTGAGCCAAGAGATCAAGCCTAAGGGCAGGGAAGAGGGTGAAAAAAGCAAGTTTATAGCTTTGCATTTCAGGAGAGTAGAGTTTGTCCTCTTAAATTACATTCTTAGGAGAGCCACTTGGGGAGAAGGCCCTGGAGGGAGGAAGGATACAAGGAATCTGATTAGTATTCAAGGACCAGTCCTTCCCAGCTCAGGGGGGTTCTCCTGCAAAGAATGAGAAGTTGTGCAAAAATGCCAGGAGGCTTCTGTGGATAAACAAGTTGCTTCTGGCCAAACTCAAAGACAAAAAGGAAGAACACAAAGAGTGGAAGTAAGGATAGGTAATGTGGGAGGAATAGAGAAACCTTGTCCAAACATCCATGGAGGAAGTTAGGAAAGCTAAAACCCAAATGGAAATAAAACAAGTTGGGGACATCAAGGACAGGAAGAAATGCTTCTACAAGTACACAGGTGATAAAAAGAAGACCAGGGAAAGTGTGGGTTCATTAACAAGACCAGGGATCTGGTTATACAAGAAATGGAGAAGGCAGAAGTCCTGAGTGCCTTCTTTGTCTTAGTCATTCCTGGCAACACTATTCTTTGGGAATCCCAGGAATTGAGGGGAAACCTCCTCAAGAGTAATTCATCCTTGACTTACTTGATAAACTTCTAAATGAGGTGACAGACTTGGTAGATGACCTCCAGAAGCCCCTTCCAGTGTCAGCCATTCTGTGAAGCCATTGCAAAGCTTTGCCGAATCTGTAACTAAGCATTATTCGTAGTGTAGAAGTCTGCTCGAGGAAACTTTTTCCTAATGAAAGCAATGGTGCATAAGTAGAATTTAGAGAGAAGCAAGGACAGTTCCTTTTGGCAGGAATATCCTTAGAAAAGGGCTTGCCAGGCTTACAGTTGTTTTCTGTAAGAAGACTAGGTGTGTTTTCTAGGTATGATGAAAGCTACAGAAGAAATTGTTTCTCTTTAAGGTAAGGATTGAAATTCTGAGGGGAATGGAAATGAAAATGCCTGAAGATGCTCAGGTTCTAAGACTGAAGAACTTGGTCAAATTACAGCAAAGAACTGGGTGTAACAGAGAGAAACTGATGTTACTGATTCCTATAAATAAGAGATACTGAATCTGAGTTATTTTTGTTGAAGCTTGTCTTGAATCACCAGGATTTGAATTTCCCCATATAAAATACAGGTAATGTTTATGGAGGAATTTAGAAATTTAGGATTTTTTTGTTTGTTTGTTGTAAAGGCTTGAATTTTGATGATGCGCTATCAGGTAGGACAGAAAATGTTGATATTTACATCAGAAACTACCAGTTTGTCTATAAATAAATGCTGAATGAAAAAGAGTATTTCCTTGCTACTACCTGTCCAATGCTATATTACAAAATTGAACAAAGTGGGCTGTGCACAGCTAAAGTGAGACCTTAAAAACTTAATAAGATCGGCTTTCTGTTCATTTTAAAGCTTTGCCAAAGAAAGAATGAGTTAGAGAAGATATTTAATTTAATAACTTGAAATACATGGAAATACACAAGTATACTTCTCTAGGATCACAAAATGTCCCCAAAGTATGANTGCCTTCTTTGTCTTAGTCATTCCTGGCAACACTATTCTTTGGGAATCCCAGGAATTGAGGGGAAACCTCCTCAAGAGTAATTCATCCTTGACTTACTTGATAAACTTCTAAATGAGGTGACAGACTTGGTAGATGACCTCCAGAAGCCCCTTCCAGTGTCAGCCATTCTGTGAAGCCATTGCAAAGCTTTGCCGAATCTGTAACTAAGCATTATTCGTAGTGTAGAAGTCTGCTCGAGGAAACTTTTTCCTAATGAAAGCAATGGTGCATAAGTAGAATTTAGAGAGAAGCAAGGACAGTTCCTTTTGGCAGGAATATCCTTAGAAAAGGGCTTGCCAGGCTTACAGTTGTTTTCTGTAAGAAGACTAGGTGTGTTTTCTAGGTATGATGAAAGCTACAGAAGAAATTGTTTCTCTTTAAGGTAAGGATTGAAATTCTGAGGGGAATGGAAATGAAAATGCCTGAAGATGCTCAGGTTCTAAGACTGAAGAACTTGGTCAAATTACAGCAAAGAACTGGGTGTAACAGAGAGAAACTGATGTTACTGATTCCTATAAATAAGAGATACTGAATCTGAGTTATTTTTGTTGAAGCTTGTCTTGAATCACCAGGATTTGAATTTCCCCATATAAAATACAGGTAATGTTTATGGAGGAATTTAGAAATTTAGGATTTTTTTGTTTGTTTGTTGTAAAGGCTTGAATTTTGATGATGCGCTATCAGGTAGGACAGAAAATGTTGATATTTACATCAGAAACTACCAGTTTGTCTATAAATAAATGCTGAATGAAAAAGAGTATTTCCTTGCTACTACCTGTCCAATGCTATATTACAAAATTGAACAAAGTGGGCTGTGCACAGCTAAAGTGAGACCTTAAAAACTTAATAAGATCGGCTTTCTGTTCATTTTAAAGCTTTGCCAAAGAAAGAATGAGTTAGAGAAGATATTTAATTTAATAACTTGAAATACATGGAAATACACAAGTATACTTCTCTAGGATCACAAAATGTCCCCAAAGTATGAAAAAAATGTGCTTTATGTCTAAGGTCAAATTGCACTTTTTGTGAAAGCTGGACATTAAATGTTAAAGACAGACTGGCAACAACTGTATATTCTTTCATGTTTCTTTCTTGCACATTTACTGAAAATTAAGGTAGTCAAAATTAGAGGACACTAATTCTACATGTGAGTGTCTCTTAACTTAATCTGTATAAAAGAAGTAATCATAAAACATTTTGTTTAGCTTTGCTATCAGTTTCCTTATTTCATTGCATGGTATCAAGTGTGTGATTATTGCATAATGCTGCTAGTTCAGAAAGTGAAAAAAGATCTCATGCACTCATAATCCACAAGAAATAGAAATCCATAGATTTCCTTATCCTCTTGGAAAACAGCATAAAAGGTCTGTCACAAGTCAGTTCTGGTTAACAAATATTTTTTCCTCCTCTTTTCAGATTGAATGTAGGTTAATCTCTTGTTATTTATCTGTACTGAAGGTATCACATAAAATTGCTGGAACTGCTGTCATAGTGAATATTGACAAGCTGAAATAGTGTAATGATAGGAAAGATAACTTCAAAAGGAGATATTTTTCCTCCTAAAGGCTACAGGCAGTTCATTGCTACTGGTAGTCTGTGCCTTGCCCAGAATATTTTTAGCTGGACTTTTTTCTTGTAAGGAGAGCTGCCTTTAACAATTGTTCTTGGAAATTCCCTAATTTTGTGAAATATTTTCCTTAGCACAGGTAGCATAAAAAAAAAGTCAAAAATTATATATTGCCAGCATCAAATCAGATTTCTGAAAGAAAGGTAATTAGAAGTGAAATTGATGTGTCACATATAAGACCGTCAGGGATTTTTTGCTTAAAATACCATCTTTGCCAATCTTCAACCCTTTGGGGCTGATGCATGTCATATTTCTGCTTTATTCCAAGTTTTATGAAACTTTTTCATCTGAAAAGGCTCAGCTATACTTTGCTATGAGGGTAAGCCAGGACAGTATTTTTGACATGGTAGAATTTTTGAGGATGTCAAAATATTTTGATATAAACTTAATCAAGTCCTAAAAAAAATCAAAAGAACTAAAATTAAAATTGCCATATGTCTTCAGTTTAGTATTCCTGAACAAACTACTTAGGTTGTAATTTTCAGTGACACAATTACAGGTGTTGGGGTTTTTCCAGAGAACCCCTTCTGCATTTTACGCCCTGGAGATTAATCTGGTCAGTGGGACAGGGGGCTGTTGTCTGTGTGTGTAATGGCTCGTTTGATTAATTTGGAGAATCAGACAGAGAAAAACAGAGTTTGCTAGAAGGGAATGAAAAGCTGAGACCAAACAAAGAAGAGGTCCATGAAGGTAATGCTTACTATTACATAGTGTTAGTGCATGCATGTGGAGCACAGGACCTCACAGGCAAAAATTGAACATTTATTGCTTCTGTAAGTTGTAATTCAAAGTGATTGTGGGTCAATTTGATTTGTTGAAGTTAAGATTGCACTGATAATTAAAAGAAAAACCCTGAATGACAACTGGGTGAGTAACAAGAACAGCAAGGTTTGCATAAAAGAAGATAACAAGGTTATTTGTATAATGTATACTGAAAGCTTGTCCTTCTGAAAAAAAACAAAGTGCAGTGGTGAGAGGGTTAGCAGAAGTAAGCAGGCTGGGTGATGAATTAAAGTTGTATAGTTTCCTCTTGACATGTGGGATCCTGGCCATCTTAGGCAGATAAGACAGCAGGAAGAAACTGCACAGAAATGCTTGTGGGGTAGTGGCAAAAGTACTGAGCAAAGTGGAGCTGGCAGAGCATTCACTGTATGCCAACATTTGTTCTTTTTAAAAAGTAATAACACAACACTTACCCACTAACTGTGAGTGTTCAACTCATGTTCTTTGTGGGACTGCAGTGGAACTCTGCAATGCACAAGCACATCCTCAAGCCTTCATTAAAATTTCATTTGGACAGCAGGGCCCCCTAAGTCAAAAATGAGGTGGTAGAAAATGGCTAAATAGTTGCAGCTGGGGGAGGGAATGTGATACAGATATATCTTTAATGAAGAGATTAAGATGCAGTCATACTCAAAAGGCATTTCCAAACACACAAAAAGCTAACAAAAGTGGCAGCCACAACATGCTTCAGAACACAAGATACCAGGTGTGTATCTTGGTAAATAGTGTTAGAGAGATTAGAGACATCAGTGCATGAAAAACAAAGTCCTTTTGACCATATTCCTTTATGTAGGGTGGTATTTGCTAGGTTTGACCAGTGAGGTGGTGGATAAGCAAAGGACAGGGGCACAGTTTGAAAACAGTTACATTTCCATCAAGACTAAATTACACATGCTGCTAAACTTAAAGAGGGCTGTGGAGCTTTTATTTACTTTCTTTGATTTTTTTTAGAGAGCACTTGGGTACTTGTTTTCCAGCTTTGCTTCACTGAGTGCATTAGGGGTCTGTGAGCTGCTTCCATCACTGATGAAGGATGTGTTGATCTTTGGATAGCAGTTCTTCCTGCCAGACTATAACACAGTCCAGTTCACTCATAAAGTCTGTAGAGACATATCTAGTAAGCTCAGAGAAGAAAAATCAAGTCCTTACCCAGAAAGTATATACCCACCCAGAAAGTGCTGGTGGATTAGTTTTTCATTCAGTGTCTGTGTTTCCCCTCTTTTACTTCTTTTTATGTGTGCTGATTCTGGCTGGGGGAGAGTTGGATTTCTTCACAGTGGCTGGCATGGGGCTGTGTTTTGGATTTGTGCTGAACATAGGGCTGTTAATACAGAGATGTTTTTGTTATTGCTGTGCAGGGCTTGTACAGAGCCAAGGCCTTTTCTGCTTTTCATACTGACACACTGGCAGGGAGGCTGGAGGTTGGGAAGAGACACAGCCAGGACAAGTGACCCAAACTGACCAAAGGGGTATTTCAGACTGTATGACATCATGCCCACTGTATAAAGGGGGGGAAGAAGGAGAAGACATTTGGAGTGATGCTCTTTGTCTTCCCAAGCCACAGATGCATGTGATGGGGACTTGATCTCCTGGAGATAGCTGAACACCTGCCCAACCATGGGAAGTGGTGAGCGAATTCCGTTTTTGCTCTGCTTGTGCTCATGGCTTTTGTTTTCCCTATTAAACTCTCTTTATCTCAGCACTCGAGTTTTCCAGCTTTTACCCTTCTGATTCTCTCCCCCAGTCCCACTGGTGGGGAGTGAGCAAGTGGCTGTGTGGTACTTGTTTGCAGGCTGGGGTTAAACCATGGCAGTCCTTTTGATACTATGGTATAAATTAAATATCTAGATCAAAATTTCAGGACACCCAAACTGGGGCAGGTGTGAAAAAGACAGAAAGGACAGGATCTAATAGCAACATTCCATTGATGGATAAAAGCACTAGCAATTGAAGGCAGTAAACAAGCGTTTGAAAACAGAGATAGCAATTGGATGTTTGCTACAAACTAAATTTGTTTTGATCCCTTCCTTCAGCTTCTCACTAAAATGTAAGGCTGCTGTTCCTATTGAAATAACTGGAAACATCAACCAAACAAAACATTTCCTGAAAATAAGGGTTTTGGAAATCTGTTTGAAAGTGAAAAACTTATGAGCCTCTAATGTCTTATGCTGCCCTGTAAGCAGCCTGTAAGCCAGCAGGGTAGCTAG
>VZTH01008290.1:241819-262586 GCA_013397815.1 Aleadryas rufinucha | reverse complement strand
AAGATGCAGTCATACTCAAAAGGCATTTCCAAACACACAAAAAGCTAACAAAAGTGGCAGCCACAACATGCTTCAGAACACAAGATACCAGGTGTGTATCTTGGTAAATAGTGTTAGAGAGATTAGAGACATCAGTGCATGAAAAACAAAGTCCTTTTGACCATATTCCTTTATGTAGGGTGGTATTTGCTAGGTTTGACCAGTGAGGTGGTGGATAAGCAAAGGACAGGGGCACAGTTTGAAAACAGTTACATTTCCATCAAGACTAAATTACACATGCTGCTAAACTTAAAGAGGGCTGTGGAGCTTTTATTTACTTTCTTTGATTTTTTTTAGAGAGCACTTGGGTACTTGTTTTCCAGCTTTGCTTCACTGAGTGCATTAGGGGTCTGTGAGCTGCTTCCATCACTGATGAAGGATGTGTTGATCTTTGGATAGCAGTTCTTCCTGCCAGACTATAACACAGTCCAGTTCACTCATAAAGTCTGTAGAGACATATCTAGTAAGCTCAGAGAAGAAAAATACTTTTAGTACCCAGAAAGTATATACCCACCCAGAAAGTGCTGGTGGATTAGTTTTTCATTCAGTGTCTGTGTTTCCCCTCTTTTACTTCTTTTTATGTGTGCTGATTCTGGCTGGGGGAGAGTTGGATTTCTTCACAGTGGCTGGCATGGGGCTGTGTTTTGGATTTGTGCTGAACATAGGGCTGTTAATACAGAGATGTTTTTGTTATTGCTGTGCAGGGCTTGTACAGAGCCAAGGCCTTTTCTGCTTTTCATACTGACACACTGGCAGGGAGGCTGGAGGTTGGGAAGAGACACAGCCAGGACAAGTGACCCAAACTGACCAAAGGGGTATTTCAGACTGTATGACATCATGCCCACTGTATAAAGGGGGGGAAGAAGGAGAAGACATTTGGAGTGATGCTCTTTGTCTTCCCAAGCCACAGATGCATGTGATAGGGACTTGATCTCCTGGAGATAGCTGAACACCTGCCCAACCATGGGAAGTGGTGAGTGAATTCCGTTTTTGCTCTGCTTGTGCTCATGGCTTTTGTTTTCCCTATTAAACTCTCTTTATCTCAGCACTCGAGTTTTCCAGCTTTTACCCTTCTGATTCTCTCCCCCAGTCCCACTGGTGGGGAGTGAGCAAGTGGCTGTGTGGTACTTGTTTGCAGGCTGGGGTTAAACCATGGCAGTCCTTTTGATACTATGGTATAAATTAAATATCTAGATCAAAATTTCAGGACACCCAAACTGGGGCAGGTGTGAAAAAGACAGAAAGGACAGGATCTAATAGCAACATTCCATTGATGGATAAAATCACTAGCAATTGAAGGCAGTAAACAAACGTTTGAAAACAGAGATAGCAATTGGATGTTTGCTACAAACTAAATTTGTTTTGATCCCTTCCTTCAGCTTCTCACTAAAATGTAAGGCTGCTGTTCCTATTGAAATAACTGGAAACATCAACCAAACAAAACATTTCCTGAAAATAAGGGTTTTGGAAATCTGTTTGAAAGTGAAAAACTTATGAGCCTCTAATGTCTTATGCTGCCCTGTAAGCAGCCTGTAAGCCAGCAGGGTAGCTAGCTCAGCTGGTGCAGACCGAGTAGCCACTGAGAGCCAGAGGCAGGGCCTGCAGCACCGGATGCCATCTCCCCACTGCCCGTGTGCACCAGCTGTGTCCTGAATGCACAAGGGGAGGCTCTGTCATCCAGCCCTCAGCTCCAATGCCCTCCTTGCTCCCATCAGGAGACCTCTAGAGGTGCAGCACTGCTGGCTCTTTGCCTGTGGAGTTTTGGAGGAAACCTGAATGTCTGGGAGAGTTGCACAGGCAGCAAGGCATGGCCAGGCTGTTCTCAAAGACCAGGGCTGTGAGAAAGGGGCACTGGAGCACTCCACCATCAGGGAATTAGCCACACTCCATGTGCTGCAGGATCTGGCTTGTCTCAATGATTTAACCAAGCACTGCATGAAAACTCCATTCCATTTCCAGTTCTGCTCTCATAACAAGCTGCAGTTACGAACATGCGAGATGTAGGGAGATCATTTAGAAGGTCAGATAGGTCCACGAGCAGGTGTCAGTCCTAACAAAGCGGGCAGGGCTATGAGGAACATCTGAGAAGAGCAGTGCTTGCAGGTGAGCTTGTTCATGCCAGGCTGTGTTGTGGGCTCTGTTTGCTACCAGAAGTTGAAAGTAGGTTTCCTTGGCACTGTGAACATTAACAGATCTGACACAAAAGCCTCTCATTCTCCCTCACAATCTTCAGAATAGGAAACATATTACTTGGGCAGCTGAAATGATCTCACCATTGCATTAGGTTGGTAGGGAGCCTAATTTACTTCTCCCCTCATACCATCTACTCGTTATAAAACCAGGCAATACTTTTGAATCCATAATATTCTATCTGCAGCATAAAATCACTGATGCTGTTTTAAATGTGTCAAGGGAATAATGTTTTTCTGTTTAGAAGAGATGTTGCATAGGTGGATCTGGTAAATTATTATAAGAGATTTCAGAATTATATCAATCAGGAATATAAATACATATAAAGTAGGAAGTGGTTTTTAAAAATTTAACTTGAAAATAGATTGCTCATTAAATTTGGACCAGGTTCATTTTTGCTATCTTCAGCATGAGTTATGTGTTTCCTATAAGGAGGACTATTGGAGAAACAAAGGCTCTATAAGGAACATGGTTATTTAATTTAGTAATTTGATTTGTACAAATTTCAAAGGAACAGTGTGATACCCTCTATTCTGATCATAAAAGGTAAAGCAAGCAATACCCAGTCCCTACCATGATTTTTTTTTTTCAAGTGAATTGTACATTACAGAATGTACAGAATAGAGAATTATATGCAAACTGTGCTTATTTATTTTTAAATATTTATATGATTTCATCTTTTAGATATTTTATAATTTTACACTAAAAAATGAAAGTAAAAGATGATGGAAAACAAGAAAGGGAAAGGAAAGAATATTAATCAGTGGAACTTTGTACTTTTCTACAATGACACTTGAAAAGTGTTTATAATTTCTTTACCTCAGAAAAATTTTAAATGGACATTTTGATTAGGTGCCAAAAATATTTTCACTACAGTAACATCCATTTTTTCTTAATACAGTAGATACCACATGTTTACTAAAACTTAGATTATTTGAAAATACACTTAATCCTTAAAAATTGGAGAACTATCTTTTAAATGAATTAATGACCTAATGTTACCTATGAAACTGTATTTGATTTAAGAAAAATAATGTTCTTTAAAAAGAAAAAAATATTTGATAAGGAGAGAGATAAAGACTTCTTGTTGTAAAAGTCAGTTTGATTTCTTAATTTTGAAATGAGGATTGCCATTTGAAAAACTATCCCTGCCACTTGGGCTGAACATACTTGGATCTGCTGATCTATATTCAATTTTGTGCAGCAAATGTTGTTCCACAAAAAAGGTTGGAGTGTGGATTGGCATTTATGAAGGAGAAAAACAATGGGCTTGATTTTCAGGAAAAAGAAGCTTAGCTGAATTTAAGCTATGCAGGCTGAAGCACAGTGTTCAATTTATGACCTATTTTTAGGAACAATATATCACTTTCTGGAACAGTGACAGATAGACACACATATATATAATTTTACAGGAAGGAAACAAATACTCTAAATTTTCTTTGCATTGTAGCAGTTTAAGGAACAAAACACAGTAATATCTTCCCTTCATCTCTGTTTGAAAGTTGCTGGGTTTTGGCAGGAGAAGGCAATTCCTAGGCTGTAGATAAGGGCTTAGCACAGCACATATCATCACAGCAAAGGGTCTGGTGTAATATATATTGTGAAAGTGTATTATCCTTGAAACTGTCTGTCTGATGTGTTGTGCAAACACCTGGATGATACTCAGTAGTAGATTGCAGCAGGCAGAATTCATTCCTCAGCCTGCTGCATGGGAATATTCTTTCACCATGTCATAGAGGAGGAAGACTGGATCCATTCATTGATTAACCCATCACGGCACTGTTTGAACTGATGTGTCTCGTGTCTTCTTCACCCTCTGTCCACTTCAATCTTTTCAGCAACTGAATTCTAAAATATTAAACTGATTTTAAAGCGTTAGAAAAGGACAGTTACAGACTCAGTAAGAAGTACTTGTAGGAAGACACCATTGCTTCATTCAAGAAGAAAAAGAAAAAAAAAAAAAGATGGAAAGTTCATTTAATGCAGTTGTGAGTTACAGAATTGGTTTCTACCCAAACTGCAATTTGGAGACAGCTCAAAATATCTGAGCCATTGTAAAAATTATTTTGAAAATCAATTTGCTCAGTAGATTACCAGCTAATTAAAACAGAATCACTTTTCATCCAGCCTGGTGGGGTGTGGCGAGGGGGAAAAAAGTATACAAAATCAATATGTATTTATTTTGTCTACTTAGAAAAGAGGCCTAGTTATTTTCTGAAAGGAAGAAAGTGGGCTTAAAAAGGAGTCCCAAAGCAATGGTAGCAATGATGAAGTTTAGGTCTGGAGTTTTTGCCTCTGAGTATTTGTAGACAAGTATTTATTCCTAAGAAACATGATTTGTTATTAATGTTTCTCTTTTCAAAGGAAGGAAAAAAAAAAGTCACAATAACAACAATTTATTTCTGCTTATCATATTGCCTATGCTCTGATAGTATTGTTTTATAGCAATGTGTTGGAACTGGGTGCCCAAACTGAAAGAATATATGTTTATTCATCTAAAAGGCCTTATTGCTGATTTTTTGTTTGAATGTAAGTATATGAAGAGAAATTAGATGAAAATGGTTCTGGTCAACTGAGTTATACTACTGCAACTGGTCCTGTGGGATGGTGAGGGTTAAGGAATGCTAAACATATGTTTTGTTTATCCTTTCCAATTTATTTAAACTGAAACACCTCAGGTCTGAAGGTTATGCAGATGACAAGGGCAAGGTTACGCAGTTATACACCTTTGTCTCCAAGAAACCTGGAGGCTGCCTAAAATAGCAATTCTCTTCGACCTTGCCTCTGTTCAATGACAGTAAATGATTTTTAATTCAAACTTGTTGGGTTCATTGTGTTTTCTAGCTAATGGGTCCTTGCTCTCTGTGCAAGTTTGAATGCATATATAAAATTCACTAACAGCTCAAGTCAAATATTGTTCATTTCTTAACCTGAGTAACGAGGGAAACTGCTCTATTTCTGAAATATTAACAATAGAAATCAATGTGGTTTCATATCTTTGGGGAAATGTCCTCTATTGCAGCTAAACACCTTTGAATTGGTGATGGTTAGCATATCATCATCTTAGTGAAAACTAAGGTTCTAACCCAGGATGCCACAGGTAAGGAAGTGCTAGTCCTTACCTGGTCATGTCCAAGCCATAGCGACCAAATCAAAAGCTCTCTGAAATTTTTAGGGATTGAATTCTTTTAATCTGTCAGTTTTTTTGCCTGTAAAATGTTAGTCATGATGATGCTTCCTTGATTTCAAACAGAAACATTATCAAGCAAAGTTGATATTATGGGAAGTGCCTTGAGATGCTCAGGTGGAATATTGTAGAATTGCAGTTATAGAATACCAAAGTCAAAATTCAGTTTATTGTTACTATCCATCTATGTCATCAAAGTCCTATTGCACCTTACAATGCACCCACTTGTGCCTTACTAGAAGAGGATTCAGTTTAGTAACTGGACACATACTGATTTCACAACCTGTCCAACAATCTGCGCAATCTGTAGAAAATCAGGTATAATCAAATTATTGTTCCTAAGATCCACCTCAAAACCATAGTTAGGAAATGCAACAACAAAAACCTGCACCTTTTAAGAGAATGTTGTTGGAAATAAATATGTGGTTATTAATAAATATGGGGTTATTTTAGGTAAGAAGAAAAATATGGGTATATAAGAAGAGCAAGTATGGATATCGTGGATATGCTGCATTTTGTACAGAATTGTGTTTCAGGTATGTGGCTTCCTGTAAAATTATTGCCAATACTGGTGAAACAAAATAGGATAAACACAACAGTGGGAAATGTTCCTTTTTTCTTCAGTGAGCAAGATTGTATGTGCTGTGATAGATGTTGCCCTGTGACCATAAAAGACAGGCTTTTATAGTCTACTTTTAAAGATCAACATGTTTGGATTATATTAGTTGAAAGAGAAGAACTATATCCCAAATCAAATAAAACTCCACAGAGAAAGTTCTGTTTGCCTTCTTTGCTCTATTTTTTTTTTGTGTTACGTGTCAGTTGCAAAACCTATCTTTCATTTGAAAAAGTCAGTGTGAGTCTGATGTATTTCTATAGGTAATACATAGAGCAGTGTTAGAATAGAAAAAAAAAAAGATAAAAAAGTGATCCATATGTTACCTTATTACCTTTTCTTTGCTCATTTTCTTAAATCAGTATAGCTGCCTCCCAGTGAAGAATTTATGAAGGAACAGAGATTGAAGTTTCTCCATGTTTGGGTCATTAATGCAAATGACCCTCACATCATCCAAGCTCTCTTAACAGAAAGGAAGTGGCACATAAAATGAACTCCAAGCATTTTAGAGAGTCCCTGTTTACAGAAGAATTATAGGTAAAGTATCTTCTCCATTTGCTGTCTTGCCTTCTTGATTTATGTCTTATATCAGTTGCATGTCAGTGCTCTTAAGTTCCTCAATGATATTGAGAAGAAACTGTATGACTGCATAGTAATTCAGTTATTGATAAATACCAGATTGTGTTTTCCATTTTTATTAAGTAGGTGTTCCTCTATTAGCTTTTACTCCTTCAGAATACTTTAATTATCACATATTTTTCAAGACTACTAAGTAAATATTTAAATACACCCTCCTCCAAATTATTTTTATGATACAATGTATGTCTCACAATTTATATAGCTCTCAAAAAAAAAAAAAATAGCTAAACTATATGACAGGAAGCAATCTATAAAACTTCCAAGTACCAGAACATTAAAACACAGTTAATGATGAGTATTTAAGTGGAACAAAGAACACAGTTTTAGGATTAATCCAGCTATGGCAGATATGCAAAATCTGATTGGGTTTTTCTCATTCCTGCAGTTTAATTTGTTATTCTGTAAATAGCAAAATTCTGTAATCCTCAGCAAGTCTTCTGTTGAACCTCGAATATTTTCAAATAAACTTTTCCAAATCATGAGCTTGATAGACCTAAACCATATTAAGTATCATATCTCATAACTTTAGGTAGCCTATTCTAAGGTGATGTTTTGTATGCATGTGTTTTTAACAAACATAGGTGGCGTCTGTGAGAAGATACCAGAAAGTAAAGATGTCACTGATCTTTACAATGTAGGAGATGACTGGGAGAGTGATGGCAATCCACAAAGCTACAAACAGGAGGCCAGCATGACTAGGCTGTGGAAAACACTAATAGTGATCAAGAGAGTTGCTAAGACCAAGAATTTAACAAGAATCAGAATGCCAGACCAAGAAAAATGGGCTGGAATAGCTCAAATTTCATCTTCATTTTCATAGCTTGAGGATGCAGACTGGGAACAGAAGTACCAGGGACTTGCTGCAAGTTGTGGAGTCTGATCTCGCTGAATCATTGGGAGAATAGATGGGGTTTTTGTTATAAGTGGTTAGTGGAGGATTTCTGTGGCTGTGGGCAGATGAATTTTGCGAAATAACTCCTAAAGTCTTCAGCAAACTCCTCAGGCACTCCTAGTTTCTTTATTTCTGAATTCCTGAAGTAATCTGGTGCTGTTATAGAAATTTTGTCTGAGTTTTCAGCCATGACTTTCACAGAGTTGGGAGAAGTTCATCTCACACAGGCTTTGTAGAAGTGGCCAACTCCAAAGTAAACGATGTCTTTGAAATAAATAATAAAGATTTCAGCACCGGATTTTGCATATGATTCAAGCTCTTTCAGAAGAGCAAATTAGAGAATGGAACAAGTTCAAATCGGTGTATTCATCATAATTTTAATACTTTGGTTAGGAAAGGAATTAGCCATTAAACATCTATTTCAGCATTTTGTGTGCATGTGCATGATGGCCAGGTTATTAAGACTGTATAAAAACACAAAGAAAAAATACAATTCTTTATATGATGAGAGAGATTAATCCATACTCTACATCAGTTTGGGGCCTATTATACAGAGAAATGGAAGTGCTCTATTCAGCTTGGGTTGAGTTGCTCATAATTCTTTTAAGACACTAATTAAATGTCTTATATCCAGTAAGTAATAGAGCCTGCTGCCTCTGACAAATGGAGTTTTGGCCAAAACCTATCGAGTTCTTTAAAAATGTCTGAAGAATGGGAACACTACAATACATTGTATAGAAACCTTAAATCTTGTTTCAGGGAGGAAAAAAAAGAAGAAAATATTCTTTGATGAACTTATGAAAGGAAAGATCTATTGCAGGATGAAAGTCTGACCTTCTGAATTCTGCTTTGCAGGACCTGTGATGTGGGTGTCGTGGTTTAACCCCCCAGCTGAAACCAGCACAGTGGGGAAGGTAAATTTCCTTGCTTAGAACATTAATTCTGTTTTAAACAATATATTTAAGTAGAAGATCTACGACCCTTACAAAACTTCAGAAATATTCCCTTTCAAAAAGAATAAACTAGTTTCTAAGGAAGAGTTTGATTCTCCCTTTTCCTCAGAAACCTCAGGATCAAATTATGGTAGCCCATTGTGCGGAAACCCCTTCATGTGCACGGTAGAATTGCGGCTAATTGCATTCCAGTGGTGCGATTAACAATTTGGAAGGAAAAGTATCAGGCACTCAGTCTCAAAATGTGAGCTGGAGTTCACAATCCGGAGAAATTGTCTTGTGTATTTCGACATGCGTTTTATATTGTTTCAGCCTCCAATTAATTAACACTGCTTGTAGAGCCCTTCTTCCTACCTGTTACATGTGGTACTTTTCAGAAGACAAAACAGATGCTTTCTGCCTCAAGCTCTGGCAGACTTTGCAGGATAAAACAGGGCCTGTCATGTATGAAGGGATGCCTCTCAACCTACTAAACTTTGTACCGTTTACTAGACCTGCAGAGGTGAGAACAGGTCCCAAAACTGTTGAGAGGAGAGTGCTGGAACCTTGTGTTCATTACAGCCATTAGTCTCTTGTCCCTAGGTTTTTTCCTGGAAGGTATTATATGAGATTTTAAGGTCATACAGGGAAGTACAGAGTTTGTAACTTAAACCTAAAACAATGATCTGCAATGCTGAAACCATTTATCTCTTTGGTCCCCATACCATTTACCAGAGCTGATGAGAACAGTGGCTCAGGATTGTGATAGGATCAAGCAAATGCATGTTCCATCCAGTGATATCACCCAAGCCACAAGAACCAAGGTAGAAGGAAAAAAAGGCTTCAGCTGACATACAGGCTCACCTGCCTCATATGAATAACACCCTTTCCTTTCCTTTCCTTTCCTTTCCTTTCCTTTCCTTTCCTTTCCTTTCCTTTCCTTTCCTTTCCTTTCCTTTCCTTTCCTTTCCTTTTTCCTTCCCAAATCCTCCCAAACCTTCCTTCCCTTTTCACCATGAAACATTTTTGTGTGGTGTCCTGAAGCTCTTTCAGTTTACACTCACGTTACCTTTGTACAGGACAAAGAAGCAAAACATGTTTCCCAGAGGTCCAGCATGATTTCTTTAATGATCTAAAGGAATGGGAATTTGAAGAGTCCAAAACCACACTGTGAACCCTATTCTGGTATCCCTGGAATTACTGTTTGTGGACTCTAGGAGCAGGCATGTAGATGAATCAGATAGCACGGAATACAGCGGCAATGTGCAGCACCAGTAAGAAACTAAATTAATTTTTTTTTAAATTTTTAAAGATGTTTCAATTTTGAATTTTTAAAGATTAAAGGTTTGATTGAAAATGTCACAATTCCATACAGCACCTACTCGCTTGTAGGTGTAAAGAATAATGAAATTAAAAACAAGAAACACAAAATGGAGTTGTTCATAGGAGCACATTGTACATCATGTATAGGTCAATGATTGTGAACCTGATTTAGTCAGAATTACTTCAGATATTCTCAGGCAGTAGTAGTGAAATGAAGCCCAAAAATTTATGGGACTAATCTTGAGGGGAGTCAGCATGTATTGAATGAAATTCACCTATCTAAAAGTGACTACTTTTCTGTGTAACATACTTGCTGCAGTTAAATTGTGCTCTGAATATGTGATGATCATTTAAGTCATTAATGTTTGTACTTTGTTCTCTTCAAAGAACTAAGTCAGGAAATGTTTGCATTTTGCTGTGGCTGTGGCTCAGCTCGGAAGGGGTCAGGTGTACCTTGGCTTGTCTTCCTGAGCAAACATGCAGACAAACTTTTTCATCTCAAATTTCAGTTACAGCTCAGTCCTTCCCCTCCCCCTCCATCTCCTTTAATGAGAAAAGAGGAATCAATGCACATTAATGCTTTTCCAGACCTTGTAATTTATTTCTCTATGTGGCTTGCTTACACTGGCTTGGTCATCACAGGAATGAAATCTTTGTTCCTTCAAGAGTGCTTCAGCTTCTGTATAGGGACTGGCAGCCTTGCTGAGTTCTAAAACAGGAACAGATCTCTCTCTCTCTCTAATAGCCTCAATATCAGGAAAAAAGAAATTGCTGGGTAAATCATGGTGGATCCCATTATTATAATGTCTCTGGAATTTCTTGAGTAATAATCTGCAATCTTTCAGATAGAAGTCCCACTTTTTTTGCTCTCACTTGTGCTAATTTTACATCAGTGTGACTTCTTTGAAGCCAAATGCATTCTATCTAGAGGAAAAAGAATTGAGAAATCAAGTTATTAATCTTCCCTGCCCCATTCTGGAGATACAACAATTTCTGTGCAGGAAGTGCTGTTACCCTACTGACCCTGTCTTCAAAAAAGTCTCCAACCAGTATCTGCTGAATGAGAAAAAGGACCTAATTACACCTTTTTATATGCAAAACCTCGAAGTTAATTGGCATTACTTAAATGTTAATATTGTTAATAATAAGCTTTTCCTTTTTTTCTCTCTTTTTTTTTTTTTTTTTTCTCAGGGAAAAAGGGGAAAACTACAGTAATAGCACATTGCTAATATTCAGGGGAAAGCATGAACCCAGAGTAGTGAGGCAGAAGTTTCAGCAATTGCTTTTCCAAAATCATAAATATTTTGTCTTCTGTTTTTTCTATGAAGAGTGTTCAAAATTGTAAAACGTAGTAGAAAATATCTGATAAGTAGACAAGTTGGGGTTGATGCTGGACCTCTTGGATTTTTGTGGTTTTTTTTTTTCCCACTTCCTGGCCTTTAATGTGACATACACATCTTGATACTGTTATGGCACAAACATGTTTTTCTGCATTAAATGTTTAAGTGACTGTTGAAGTCCTCATAGTCACAGTTTCTGAGTGTATTTTTGCAAGCTGAAGCAACTTCACTCTCACTTGAGGACATTCTCACTTACAGAAATACTGCTTAAGCATTCTACTCCAACCTTGGCAGAAAAATCACTGAAAACTATAACAATGACTTCTGGAAGGTTTTTCTAGGAGTCCTGAGCTGATGTGATTTGCACTTCAGCATCCATTATCACATTCCCCTACTTCAGAACCCTAGCAGAGTGCACACCAGCTGGAAGGAGGACATGTAAACTACAGAAGTGGTTTTGTGTCTAAAGAGCAGAACCAACGCCTGGCTCGCAATCCCCAAGCTGGCAGAACAACCCTCAGCTATCACTTGGGCTGTTATTTGCTGCCAGATAAGAGTGTGTGTGCTAGTCGTGTGTTACAGCTGCATTGTCAGCTTGGCCACATCTGAAAATCATATCTGCTGACTTTCTGGAGCATGGTAAAATACCAAAGGAAGGTAATGCTGTGCCTGGACCCTGCCTTTCTCACCACTACAGGCACTTTGCCTTCGCAGTTTCCAGCTGTGAAGTGGCTTTTTGTTACTTACCCCTTATGCCTCGTCTGGCTCCTGTCCAGACTCTTTTGTTTGCTTGCTTCTCAACTTCATTCCTTGCAGCCATCAGAGCTGGCTGCTTGCATGGCAGGCTGCCAAGGAATTTGTAGTAGGACTCTGGTATATTTGCTCCCACTTATTGATGCTCTCAACAAGGTTTTTGTAGCACGATCCCCTTCTTACCGTGGCCCTCTTCAAGAGAAATACTCATAATTTTGCATTTCCTTAGCTGTAACTTACAAACAAGTCAATAATAGCCCCTTCATTGCTTGCAGTCAATCTATTAGCAAGCAAATACCTGAGAAAATGGATATGTGACCTTTGCCTTCCTTTCTAAAATGCTGTGGACGTGAGCCTTGTTTGTCATGGATTATATGAGGGGCTATGTATTAAAAGATAGACATAATGGCCCAAAAAATATTTTTCAAGCATTGTACTTAAGAAGTTATAAATTGTATGACGAGTAATTTTATTGTGAATCTCTGCCTTTCATCTGCTTTTACCTGCCAGTATGAAATTCTTATTCTTTAGGACTTTGAAAAAAAGGACCCTCTGAACAATTTTATGTGCAGTTAATGTTCTAAAATCTGCCTGAAAGAGAAATATTATGTCCAATTCTGCCCAGTTGCTTCTCCATAAAACACTAGTGCCTCGGGCCTGGAATGGACCTCACTGTGTAAAGCCAATCAATTTGCTGATGAATTATAGTAGGAAAATAACAGCTCCAATTAATCCAAACAATGTGTCTGTGGAAAACAGTTCCAACAAATTTTACAGTTTGTGGGTATTTTTAATAAATATAAGAAGTTATGATATGATTAACTGCCCTTGTAAGGGTATAATACTTGGTTACAAACACCTTTTTGTTTTAAAACCTTAGTCGAATATTTAAAAAAAGAAGTAAAAATTTGTGCTGATTTGAGTATTAAACAAACAGAGCTGTTTGAAACTTAGATTTTTATTCAAGTAATTGTGGGATGGGGAAGATCACTATCTGTTCTACACCATAATCCTGGATCCAATCCAAACTTTTCTATTCATGGTAAAGTTTGCAATTTTAATATCCATTTTCCTCTTGCTTGAAAGGCTAGATATAAGAAAGTGGGTTCACACAACATGGAGTGAGATACTTAATTTTCTAGTAAGAAGTGTTGCCTTTTTAGAAATTTCTGAAATATTGTAATGCAAATAAACACTCTGAGAGTTGAAGGATTAATGCAGTTACTAGGAGAGAGGTTTTTAGTGAGGATGAGGGGGGACTCAGATGTTGGCACAGCTGTTGGCTTTGCACATCTCACAGCACGTTGTGTTTGGAGTGCACGTGTAACCACACAGCTTTGAAAGCCCTGTGAAGATAACTAAAATGACTTACTACTAAATCAAATGTGTCCAATTAAAGAAACAATAAGTTTGGAAGCTAAATTTGGACTTTGTTTTAAATCATGGTAATTTGTTACTAGCGTGTCCTGCAAATGCTACATCTATGCATGCATTTCAATGGCCACAGACATTTTGTTAATCAGAAATTGAATAGTTTAAAATTTACTGGTTTGTGAGAGCACAGATTGTTCTGTGAACTGCTTGTGAAAGAAAAAACACTAGAGCAGTATCACTGTTAGACTAAAACTGTGTAAACAGTTGGGATGAATAATTCATGCAACCAATTTATTTTATTTTACCCTTAATGAGTTATCTATGAGCAGCAGAAAACTGTCTTGATTTTGAACATTTTTCAAAATCATTTAATAAGGAATTTTGCTGATAAATTCTTGGCTTCCAGTTGATTTTTTAAGCATACAGGTAGTTTACTAAGAGTATTAATTATATCTATTAAAATTTTTCTGAATGTTAGATTTCATTGCGAACAAAATTTCCACTTTTGGCCTTTTTTTTTTCTATTCAAAAGAAAATATTGGGCCTCAAGTGAAACCCTTTAATGTTGTAAGCTCAAAATTAACTTCCGGCACACATTTTCCAGTATTTACTTATCTTGAAGTATTTTTACTGGCTAACTTGCTGGGGTTGGGGAGGGGGGGGATGGGAGGGCACATATAGCAAGTATATTAATATTTCACTGAGTCAGACTAAGCCATCTATTGGTCTCTTATAGCTTTAGAAATCTTGGATTCAAATATTTCTAGGGAACTGCTCCAGGTATTCCAGGTGTTCACGACTTCCCACACTACACACAAGTGTAGCAACCTGGATGTATTGGAACTGGTGGGTATCTTGTTTTTTGAAATGTGATATTCTCATCTGCCAGTGCTCTTCGGTTAAAGATCACAAAAAACAGATCTTGAAGGGACCTTGTTTTTCGGGGTTTTTTTAATGCTGGTTTGGAACACTGCCTCAGAGAAGAAATTTACTTGAAATATTTTTCTTTTATCAACCCTTTCTTTAAAGATGTGAAGTACTTGACAGAGAGTAGTGTTGAGGGAGACAATTTGGTTAAGGAAAATGACATAAATTAGGTATTCCTGCTGTTGCCACTTTGTCAGTACTCTGAATTGCCAAGTATGGATGCAATGCTTTCTCTGTAATACCTCCTGTAGTGCTCCACAGCCCTGTTGTGAGGAATTTAAATAAACTGTTTCTAAAGAGAGCTTTTTATAGAAATTTAAATAAAAGCTTATGATCACCCCTTCTTCCATTTGCTGGTAAGTCTTGATGAGCCATTTGTTAGAAGCAATATCACTAACTAGCCTGTCTAAATAAAGACAGTACAAGGTCAATGATTAGCTCTTTGCTGGTGTTCTCCACATCACTTGCCCTGTAGTCCCTATGCAGAAAGACATTTTTAATTCTGGAAGTGCCATCTAACCTGGCACTTTGGAGAGTGATACCAGTTTCCTGTATAGTGAAATATAAATATATGTATAGACAAAATATAGTCAACGTCTTCTTCAGTTTTTTGCCTGGGAATGGTGCATTTTCTGCTGACTGAAGAGCTTCTAGACTGAACTTAATACTTTGTCTTCATTATATCCTTAAATTTCTTAAGTCAGAGGTGGAGATATGGCCATAGCTCTGCCTGTCAAAACTGGCATTGCTCCCATACTTTTATTCACAGTAAATACCTCTCTCTTTTCTCTACCTCACTCTCTCTCACCTTCCTAACAATGTGTACTGCATCCTGGGTGGCTATATGTATTCAATAATGTATTCAGTCTATTCACTGTGTCTTATTAAATTTTAAAGCCGCTCTGTTGTAAGGGATTTTATGTATATGTAGTTTTGGTCTGCTGTCAGTCCACAAGTAGAAGAAAACAATCAAATCTTATACTGCAGTTCTTGTTCATGCTGTATAATAGCCTGGTGAGCAGCAAGCCAAATGGATGCATTTGTTTCAGATAGAAGATAAATGAAAGACCTACTTAGCTGGAGCAAACCAAGTTTCCTTCAGTAGAATTCAGGTAACTATTTTCCCTCTTTGTTCCTCTCTTTAAGATTTCTAAGAATAAAACCAAACATGCCTCCTTCCAAAAAACAGAAGTTGACTTATAAAGATTTGGAATCAGCGAGGAATATATCCATTTCCTTTGTCATCTGCCATTGTCATACAGATGTAATAATAGCAGAAATTAATGTAATGTTATTAATTACCTCTACTACTGGTGAATGCTGAATCACAGCACAAAGGAGTTTGGGGACAAAATTCACCTCACCCAAGAAATCAAAAATTATATGAGGGAATTAATATTTTAATAGTTTCGTAGTCCAAACCATTAGTCCAATAACAATTATGCATTATTTGATATAATAGACCAAATTGATACAGAAAGGCATTGATGATATTAATCAGAATTTAAATTTGCTATATGAGAAAACCAATAGTCACCGTTTTCTTTGGTGTTGCATTCATCTTCCCAATGTCCCACTGGATCCTAAGGTTGAACAGCATCTATATTTACCTGGTTTAACATTTATTCATCACTATTCCAACACAGTTAATTTCTTTGGCATCTCTGCCTAAGATTGCAAGCATTGGATGGCTGAATACCATCTCAAATCTTCTTCCAGAACATTTTAGTTTTTGGATATTTCTGTGTATTTGCACCCTTCCTCTAGGATGCATATCTATATGTATCTATATTAAGATACTCTATGTTCTGGCTCTGGGGCCTTTTAGAAGCTCAGTACATTGATGCAAGAGATTCCTTCTCAGCCTTTCTCAGAGTGTTGACATCAGGGCTTAGATACAAGCTTTTACTCTCTTTCTTTGTTCCAGAAATAAGATGTTTATCTTCAAAACCATGAGTACAGTGAACACTCGTCTGCCTTCCATGAGGTCTCAACTGCTTTATGGAAGGGCATAATTTAAACTACCAATGTATTAATTAGCTAATTTAATTTTTTATAATTGCAGTCCTGTGCCTAAAAGATCAAGGAACTTGGCTGCAATCAATTTAATGCATTCTTAAATAGAGAGCTATTTTCAATTCCTATTCTTCCACTGTATGGATCATAGCCAATGTGCTACACAAAATCCATTCTTTTAAGGATTGCTAATGACACAAACTAAGTGATCCTGAAAGACAAAATCGTTGGTGTGGTTTTCATTGATTTTGGCAAAACATTCAATATGAAATGTCTTTTGCTTTTGATTCAATTGTGGAAAATATCTCATTCTGGATTTTTCAGATCAAGCTTAAAAATACATAACAACTTATCTGTTGAAACACAATGAAGAAAAATAACTGAATTATGGGGAAGTATATAATCTTGCCTTTGGAATCTCTATTTCTTTATAAATTGATCAAATTGTCTACCATATAAAAAAATTGTTCCAGATTTAATCTTGGTAAAATTCCTACCATGAAGTTAGGAGGATTTAATCAGTTTCTAGCCACATCTTTAAAATAGTTCAGAGTAATAATTCTATTTTTTTTTTTCCATAGGGAAGGACCTATTTTTATTCAGAGAGCTCTCTGAAGACCATGGAGTTTTTATTTATCAGATACAAATCCAGTGACTGACATCTTGGAGTTAAGTAGCATCTCCTAGAGAGTGGTAGAATCCCTAAAAAGGAGATGAATTCTGCTGATATTTGATGGATAAGAAGGGATGATGGACAGAGGAAACCAGCAAGCAATCTTGAAATATTTATGCTTGCATATTTTTATCATGCTTTGGTGCATTTCTGTTTATAGTTACAGAAATTTCTCAGCCACAAAATGCAGGAGCCATATCATAATGACTTCACTTTGTGTCAGCTAATTTTTCTGGGTTTGCTCAGTGTGCTAATAATTTGGGAACACAAATACCATGGAATGACATAAAACAATCTGGTTAAAGATCTTTTATTTTTTTCTTTTGAGGTAAAGG
Organism: Aleadryas rufinucha; assembly: GCA_013397815.1. Taxonomy (NCBI): domain Eukaryota; kingdom Metazoa; phylum Chordata; class Aves; order Passeriformes; genus Aleadryas; species Aleadryas rufinucha. The sequence goes on along the minus strand of VZTH01008290.1, from coordinate 245,350 downwards.
CTTTTGTTCAGTGTGTTTCATATAAAATTAAAAATAACTGAGGAAGAGAGACTGTAGAAGGATTGAAACTCATATTAAACAAAGACTTGTGGTTTTCTTATTTTGCATATAAATGTGCATATCCATGTGTAACTTGCAAGGTTTTTTAAAGTGTCACACCGTGAAAACTCCTCAAGTTCTTGAGCTGCTTTTTTAAGGAACTTGATAGAGTTTAAGCAGGCCAGTGCCAGATCTGCATATTTCTCAGACTCACAAATATGCTTAAAGCTCAAAAGGTGCTGTCAAATAGCTCCAGAGAAATCAGTTTATGCAGCTAACATGGCGTCAGCATTAACAGACTTGCTGTTTACCTTTACTCTGTTTATACACCTGCCTAGAAATTAGAGCTGGATGTCAGAGGACAAGCTTTTCCTGTTCTTGAGGGAATTCAAGCTTAATCTCCCTTATGTAAGGAGAGTTTCCAAATCACCCATCCTGGAAAGATGTCCTTCAATACCAGATTTTGTGCCATCCCTCTTCCTACCAGTACTTCAGCTTTAGTTTTCCCACAAAAATGTTCATGAGGGACAACAGTCTAGTTTCAGAATCACCTGAGATAGGAGGGAACTCTAAGGGTTCTAGTTCTACTTGTGCACTTCACATGAAACTGCAATAGGATAAAATAAATGGCTGTTTTACCAGAATTCAAACTCGAGCATAGGCCTCAAACTTTTTGAGAAGGAAGAGGAAGCTTTGGGTTTTAGGGTGGGATGATTTTTGGTTTTAGGGTTGTTTTATTTTGGTTTTTATTTTCCCCAAAACTTCCAGAGAAGCAGTGCTTTTTAGTCACATTTTCACATAATTTATTTCTTATTATTTCTAGGAGAGTATTAGTGTGAGTAAAGTATAATGACATAGAAAATGACAATCTGAATGTTATGGGTGAATCTCATACAATGCCAGGCATGCAAGGGGTTGAAAAACAGATAACCTATAGCTACTGCCTCTCGAAATTGACTAATTATCTTTAATGGGACAGAAAGGGTCAAAATCTTCTTCTGACAGCCCTTACAAGTACATGAGGAATAATACTGAAAACCAATGCTCTGTAAGACACCGAGCTGCCAGAAGTTTTTTAGCAGGTGAGAAAAAAAGGAGACTTGCCAGGGACTGTTCAGGAAAAAAAAACAACAAACAAAACTCTTTGTTATATTCATAATAGAATGTTCAGTTAGTGAAGTATATTTTGAAATAATTTGACTAGTTTTATGGATCAAGAAACTGATGTCAATATTTGTGAGAGGGAAACAAGACATTCAAATACAATTTCTTGAGCAATTGCTCTTCTTATTTTTCCCACATCACATTCAAAGAGGAAATCTATATTAATAGCAGGGTCAGCCTGAGGCTAGCCTTAAGTTAACCATGAGCTACAACCTTAGGACTTCCTCATCATGCATTGGCAGTCGTGTTTCTGGGCAGGGAGGTTCTTGTTTGCAAAGCAGGACCTTTCTCAGAACTGCACCTTTGATAACTGTATTTTGCTTTTTCAGTCTTGTCTCTATTTATAAACAGTAAAGAGTACAAGATGTAAAGAAAAGTACTGAAGAACTGGGTAAAACCAGGGTGATTTGGGATTGTAGAAAGCAGATTTCTGTGCTGAAAGCCTGTAAGAAAATCCCCACCATCCTGCAGAAAGGGCTGAAGAGGTATTGGAAACAGTTTGGTCAAAATCCACAGCTGGAAGTTTAACTTATTGAATTGGCAGCTTCTAAATGGTGACCTGGCTTAGAGAGTTAAAGTACAAAACCTTAATGTGTCAGGGTCCTAGAGCAGTTATAATGTGATACGAGCTGTCCAGCTGCACTTCCATCTAGAATGTTGCATAATGTTCTTTTTTTCCTGGTGCCAGTGACTATCTCTTTGTTCAGCTTGTTGAAATAGCTTTTTGTGTGAGCCTCTTCCCTGCAAAAATCAGCAAATAAACATATCCTGTGACTACTGTTAGGATTTACTTACTAGTAGCTTCTTGTGTACTACTTGCTGTCAGGCATTTGTGACATGCTTTTTAAATTTTTTTTTTCTGTCCCTTCACTCTCATAAAGAAAATTCAACTTTGCTTTTCCATAAACGTGTGATGGAAATGGGGTAAGCAGACATTGCACACGCACAAGCGTAAGAAGACAAAGAATGTGTTTAGAATTGTGGGCTTTACTTCAATAAAATATAGACTTCTACAGGCTAAGAGATGTTCTTCTCTATAAATCTCGTATTCAACTTTCCTTTGATATTTTGAACCTGGTTTGGTTTTATTTACGGCACTGACAACATTTCACATTGGTTTTTGCACTACATATTGTTCATCATTTAGCTGGGAGTATTCACTGCTGGGTAAATAGCATGCATCAGACAGGAGGTAATAAAAGGTAAAATTCCACCTGTGGGTCAGTAAAAAAACCCCAAAACTTTTGCAAAAAATTGATGGGTTCATAAAATTGCCTGGTCTTTTTTCATGGTTAAGGAAACTGATGTAGATATTCTACTTTTCTGAAAAATATTTTGTAGTACAGTAATCCTGTAAAATGGGGAACCTTAATTCTGTTTTTTAATATGTATGTCTAAATGAAAATGCATGGTAAATTTTGTTTTTCATTTTTCTAAAACACTATTTATATTCAGAGCTGATAATGGTAATAATATCCATCTCTTTTTCTTCAATAGAACATAGTTATTTTGAAATAATCATCACAGAAATGTAGAATTATGCTGATATTAAACAGAAACTTTCCTTTGACCAAAAGAAGGAATTCAGCTTTGATTACACAATGCTCTTTTAATTAAAAAAAAAAAAATATGCATCATCTATTTTAGTATTAGCTTTCATGATTTGTTGTTTCATCTGAAAGACTTTTGTATGGAAATTAGACTTCCCTTTCTAGTTGAACAAATGCTAATAAATATGTTCTACAATCACTCACTAAAGTTTTAACTGAAGTCACTTTAATTATTTTTGTACCCCGAATGTCATTTTCCCCTCCAAGTATCCCAGGAAACAGGGTTACTGGAATGAATATTTACAAATTAAGCAAATATCAAATGTTTGAAAATTTTAAGTTTTCCTTGAGTAGTAATCACTCAAGATGATGATTAATCAGGGAGCACATGTACATCAAAGTTAAACCTCAAATGCACAGATCCAATTTCATATATCAATTAATTCTAGTGACCTTCTTGTATCCAAACTACTCTAGAATTCCTCATCTGCCACCTGGCATCTGTGGCATGCCCCCCAGCAGTGTCATTACTTTATCAGCTTGAGGATAGTGAATGAAAATGGAAGGTGAGGGTTAGGTAGATGCTGGACTTTGAGGTAGGACTGCAAGACAAACTGTGCTCAAACAACCTGAAATGACAACTACTTCTACAAACAAGTAAACTTCTCACTCCCAATGGGTCCAACTCATCAGAATAAGGTCCATACACACAGATGCTTCCATCTGGGGGTTAATGTTGGGCTCTGAAATCTCCTCTATTTTAGGTAATTTTTTTTTT
>VZTH01008290.1:188212-241712 GCA_013397815.1 Aleadryas rufinucha | reverse complement strand
TTTTTTTTTCTGTCCCTTCACTCTCATAAAGAAAATTCAACTTTGCTTTTCCATAAACGTGTGATGGAAATGGGGTAAGCAGACATTGCACACGCACAAGCGTAAGAAGACAAAGAATGTGTTTAGAATTGTGGGCTTTACTTCAATAAAATATAGACTTCTACGGGCTAAGAGATGTTCTTCTCTATAAATCTCGTATTCAACTTTCCTTTGATATTTTGAACCTGGTTTGGTTTTATTTACGGCACTGACAACATTTCACATTGGTTTTTGCACTACATATTGTTCATCATTTAGCTGGGAGTATTCACTGCTGGGTAAATAGCATGCATCAGACAGGAGGTAATAAAAGGTAAAATTCCACCTGTGGGTCAGTAAAAAAACCCCAAAACTTTTGCAAAAAATTGATGGGTTCATAAAATTGCCTGGTCTTTTTTCATGGTTAAGGAAACTGATGTAGATATTCTACTTTTCTGAAAAATATTTTGTAGTACAGTAATCCTGTAAAATGGGGAACCTTAATTCTGTTTTTTAATATGTATGCCTAAATGAAAATGCGTGGTAAATTTTATCTTTGTTTTTCATTTTTCTAAAACACTATTTATATTCAGAGCTGATAATGGTAATAATATCCATCTCTTTTTCTTCAATAGAACATAGTTATTTTGAAATAATCATCACAGAAATGTAGAATTATGCTGATATTAAACAGAAACTTTCCTTTGACCAAAAGAAGGAATTCAGCTTTGATTACACAATGCTCTTTTAATTAAAAAAAAAAAAATATGCATCATCTATTTTAGTATTAGCTTTCATGATTTGTTGTTTCATCTGAAAGACTTTTGTATGGAAATTAGACTTCCCTTTCTAGTTGAACAAATGCTAATAAATATGTTCTACAATCACTCACTAAAGTTTTAACTGAAGTCACTTTAATTATTTTTGTACCCCGAATGTCATTTTCNCAACAGAAACTTTCCTTTGACCAAAAGAAGGAATTCAGCTTTGATTACACAATGCTCTTTTAATTAAAAAAAAAAATATGCATCATCTATTTTAGTATTAGCTTTCATGATTTGTTGTTTCATCTGAAAGACTTTTGTATGGAAATTAGACTTCCCTTTCTAGTTGAACAAATGCTAATAAATATGTTCTACAATCACTCACTAAAGTTTTAACTGAAGTCACTTTAATTATTTTTGTACCCCGAATGTCATTTTCCCCTCCAAGTATCCCAGGAAACAGGGTTACTGGAATGAATATTTACAAATTAAGCAAATATCAAATGTTTGAAAATTTTAAGTTTTCCTTGAGTAGTAATCACTCAAGATGATGATTAATCAGGGAGCACATGTACATCAAAGTTAAACCTCAAATGCACAGATCCAATTTCATATATCAATTAATTCTAGTGACCTTCTTGTATCCAAACTACTCTAGAATTCCTCATCTGCCACCTGGCATCTGTGGCATGCCCCCCAGCAGTGTCATTACTTTATCAGCTTGAGGATAGTGAATGAAAATGGAAGGTGAGGGTTAGGTAGATGCTGGACTTTGAGGTAGGACTGCAAGACAAACTGTGCTCAAACAACCTGAAATGACAACTACTTCTACAAACAAGTAAACTTCTCACTCCCAATGGGTCCAACTCATCAGAATAAGGTCCATACACACAGATGCTTCCATCTGGGGGTTAATGTTGGGCTCTGAAATCTCCTCTATTTTAGGTAATTTTTTTTTTGTGAACAAGATGAAGATTTTTTCTGAGATCTCTTTAGTGCAGCAGTATCAGCTTGAGCGTGTTTGGTTGGTCGCAACTTGTTGCTTCCTATCAGTATTTATTCAACTAAATAAAATTCCATCAGATCTCTTCCTTTAAAATTAAATAACCTAGGAAATATTATTATTTTAAGAGGGAAAACAGGAAAACGAAGTGTATATTTATTTATGCTTGCTGTGAAATATTGTTATCCTTCAATGTTCCAGTCATATAAAAATAGACATTCATCATGATCTATTCAATTGAAATCAATCTTCAGATTGCTCTCTTGCAAGGGGAGTTATAATTGATATCCTTTCTATGTAATTTTTTAGTGTTGGCTATATAACAGTACTGTGTTCTGTGAATTATGGTAGGAGAAGGATGGGGCAGAAGATGGTTCAGGTGGACATGTGTTAGATTTCTATTTTGAACTGAAGAGCTGTGATGATCCACCAGAGCAATTTTTTTGTAAACTATTTCATGTATAATAATATAAACAAGAAATGTTTCTAAAAAGAAAAGATTCTACCATTTGGCAAATGACTTTAAATTTGCATATGTTTTGAATTAGGCAAATACATTCTTTGTTAAAAAAGAGTTTCTCCAAGTAAATGAAAGTTTTGTACTTGGAGTTTCTTTATTCTCTTTCTGTGTCTTTGTGAGTTGAAATGTTTTGGCTTCTTTTTTTTTTTATTATTTTTTGCCATTTAGGACTGTGTTTTATCCTCAAAAGTCATTGTCTTTATTGTTATTTTTGGTTCTGGTTTTACGTTTTAAAAATGTTTTCAGCTTCATCTAAGGAAAACTTTTTACTGCTTAGCTCTAAATGATGATAAAAGCTACAACATGTAGAGAGGGATGGATTCCCCTAGCCTATGATTATGAAAGATCATTGTGATTTAAAATTAAATTTAGGAGGTAGAATGAGATTAAATGTTCAAGTAGAACATTAAAGAGAGCTCCATCTAAATACTGGTATGATTTTAAATTATAATAAAGGACTTACTGTTATATTCTACAGGCCCAGTCAAATTTCAGGGATACTTTAAGAAAATAGTGTAATAATTCAAAAGGAATAGACCCACTGAGCCAAAGAAAGGAGTGATTCAAAAGGCAGTAACAGAAGATGGGAAAATTTAAAAGATTTTATAATTGTGATATAATACTAAAGGTTTTTGTGTGGTCTTTGCTAAATAGGGTAATTGATCTCTATCCCAATATCAAAGTTACAATTTTTTCTAGGAAATCTGTTGAGGCTGTATCACCAGTTCTGACTGGGTCAGCACATCGGATTTTGGGTCATCATAGCTATGCTTTAAGATATCAAACAGCTATTCCCTAAGGTGAAATACAAATGTCATACCTTGTTCGATTTTGTGTGCACAACACAACAGGGAACACGAACAGGGAGAGTTCTTCAGAAATACTTGGATTTTTACTTGAAATTATATGATTTTTCTCTGTATGTATAATTTGCACCATCAAAGAAGAAAACTTGGACCATGTAATGAAAAAAAATTAGAAATTGATGTATCCAGCTTCTGGAACAGGATGCTTAGGTGGAAAGTTGATACAGAAACATTTCCCGTGGCATTCTGCCCAAACTACTCAGCAGATTAAGTTAACAGTGCACATGATGGCCTCTCAATTTTCTATGGTGAAGAAATAGTTAACCATGGCTCATGTAAATATGAATTATTTCTTTCACCAACCACACTTTCACTCATCTTTCTTGTCCACTGAGGGTTTCTCTGCTGGGGACAAGACCACAAGGGAAATTAGAAACCCTGGCATCTCACCACCTGAAGATTTGTTTATCCTCCAATAAAATGCACAACTCTGGGATTAACAGTCCCCTAAAATGCCTAAAAAGTTCCCTAAAAATTTGATTTCTTTTCTTTTTTTTTTTTAAGAAAACCTCTTACAATTGTCAAGATTATCTTATGCAGTGATGAGAGAGAAAATACTCTCCTGCCTGAATTTTGCACCACAGGAGTCTCTAAGGCAGCTCAGTCAAAAAAGAAGCAAGAGGTCATGTCTTTTGATTTCAGAGAAAAGTCCCAGTAGCTGTGATCCAAGAGGAAGCGTTGTATAATCATGCCATATTGCACAGATGGGTTCTGTTGGAAAGGTAGCAAAGTGTCTCTCATTCTTCTTTCCCACTACCCAAAATCTGGACTTGCTTATCCAAGCTATGCTTCTAAAGGGACAACACCAGGTTTGGAAAACAGGGCTCAGTTAGTTTCTCTTCCTGAACAGAGCTCAATCTGCGTCTCCCAAAGTGACTGTAAAATGACCTGGGTCAGGGATGCTCTTGTTTCTTGATGCTGTAGCTGTTTCACTTTTCGTGGAGCACACAAGCTTTCAGTGAACCCTTGACTTAGAAAGGGCAGGAGTTCAAGTGGGTGAAGGATTTAGAAGAAAGAAAATGGTGTTACCTTGTGCGTGGCAGTTTACTTGAGAAGTGGCTGTTAGTACAACAAATTATTGTGACTTTTTCATTTCTTCTGAAAAGGCCCTTTGCCTTAATTCTCAAAAGTTAAAGATTGGTAGATCTATCCTAATTGAAAGAGATGCCATAGCCACGGTAGGAAAGACAGTTGAATAAATTACATAGCCTGAGCAAACTGGAGCTTTATTGGACTAAGCAGAAGATTCCACTTTAGAATTTAAACTGTAAATAAAAATAAAAATAAAAAAAAAAAAAACAAAAAAGAAATGTTTCTTGATGTGACAGAAGAACCAGACCCTGAAATATTCTATCATATGTTTCACCTGTGAATTTAGAAATGAGTGACTTTTCTCCTCTTGATTAACTAATTACTTTTCTGAAGCTAAGTTACTAGCAGTTTGAAGTCGCTACTATGAAATGGGATCTTGTTTCTTTTGTTGACTATGACCCTTAGATATGTTATTTTGCTGTACTTATGCAAGTTAACTACGTGTAGACCTTGAACTTAAATACTCAGTCTTGCAAGAGGTACCTCTAAGAGTACAGATAGCTTTCTCTTGTGCTGTGTTCTTCCTCAGACCCACGGAAACTGCTAAAGGATCATTTGGAGCTTGAACTTCACAGCTTTTCTCATGCAAATGGAGTAATTCTCTATTCTAGGTGCAGTTATGAGGCTGAGCTCTGGGGAAACCTTCTTCTGCAGCCAAGTGAAAGGGCTTCCACCAGCCCAGGAGTTTTGCATGAATGAGCACTTAATGATTGAATCCAATGGGATTATTCCTATGGATGAGAACTAAAGATTCTGAACCCTGAGTACTTTATGGTGAGGACTTAATCTTTGGTATTCTATGAAGTACTGTTCATATCTATTGTCCTGTGGGGAAACAATATTCTGCTGTAATAGCCTGATCCTCTTTTGAACTGTCTATATGTTTGGGATATACAAAGTGCTCTGCAACTTTTCTATTGTTCTGCTTCCTAAATTCTTCCCAGCTGGGGACAAATTACCATTTTTAATCAGAAACTTCATTTGTTTATTTTTAATTCTTGCTGATAGTTGTGTAAAGTGATCATGAGGACTGCCTCAACTGTGCAGGAGAGTGATTTTTTTTTTTTTTTTACTACAATATTAAATGAAAGAGATGTTACATTCACAGTCTAGTATGCCAACAGGAAATTTTTTTTGGTTTGTTTGAGGGTTATTTTGGTTCGGGATTTTTAATTTTCTTTTAGCCTCTCAGCTGTCACAGCTCCCCTTTCTTGTTTTTTAGAGGCAATGTAAAAGAGAGTACACACAGTAATATTAAATGTGCCTACAGAATGACAAATTTCCTTTATTCATGGAATTACTGCTGTTCACTGCCCATGAGTGATCCTACCAACCTCAATTCTTCATTCTGCCATAAAAAAATGCTTTGATGTAACTCTAAACACCTATACAAATGAAACCATAATTGCCCTTTTTTATATTATCCATTCACACCTTGTCAAACCTTCCTATTTTGCTTGTGCTCCTATCTGTAGTTTACTTTCTTCACAGTCTCTGCAGTGTCTTTACCTTGCTTGCTCTTTACCTTTACATTTGCTTCTACGCACTCAGATGGAACATTTTTACAATGTGTATTTTGTATCCCTCAATGACAGCCAGTGTTTTCATGACTTATGTATTCACTTTCCCGATGAGGTATTCCACAATCATAACAAATTAAATGAGTGACATACAGTGTGCAGATACTTGTTTGCTCTTTGACTAGTTACAGAGAAACAGCTTGTGCTAGAAAAACAAAATATGTAATTCTGAATTACTGCAATATTGCCAAGTTCAAGGTGCCACAGTTTATTGAATTTTGTTCCTGTTTCTGAATGCTGTAGTAAAGGTTGCCTATAAGCTTCTATTTTCATTTCTAATTGACATTTGTGGAGAAGTTCTTTTTAAAAGTTTGAGTTTGTCTAATATTGTGTTATTCAGACTCCATCTCAATAATGTATGCCTTGTCTTTTCAGGAAAAGTTGAATGAAAGTCCTCTTATATATTTTTTAAGCAAATGGAGGATTTGGGGTTTTGGGTTTTAATTTTGTTTTTTTTTTTTAAAATCCAAGTCCACAAATCAACATTATATAGCAATTTTCTTCACCCTAATCAGTATACTTGGTGGTTTCAAGAAATGAATTTCCAGTTTTGGAGTATACTTAATTTTTCAGAATGGTCAGAAGGAAGCTTATAGCCAATTTCCTTTTTCTTATTTTATTTTTCCTCGATATTGCTTTCTTTGCAATAAGAAAGCCTCCTCATGTCTCCCTGCTGATTGCTCCCCACATTTTGCTGGCCATGGCTTTAATTGGAATTCTTACCAGCTTTGTACAGCTGTAAAAATGAGGAATGGTATAACCTCCACTGTTTTCCTGCAATATAAATTTTAATTATAGAGTTTTAACTTCTGGAAGCTATATTTTGTGCCAGCAATCCTAGCTCTCAAGTCCACAAAGATAAGATTTCTTAGATGGGGTGGGTGATACTCCTGCCACAGTGCTCCTGCAGATTATCAGAGGTGCAACACATGTAGGGCGATTCTTGCCACATGTAGGTCCTTGCTCTTAAGATTGTTCTGGAGAACAAATCTCCTGCTCTTCAAGAAAGCAGAGTCAACAACCTGTTCACAAAGGAGCAGGATTAAAACAAAGTTTTACACTTCACAACATATGGCGATAAAATTACTTTCAAATGGTGCAGAGGAGATTCATTTGGCTTATGTGAAGTAGATTAGGCAGACAAAAGAGATCCAAGATCCAAAGAAAGATAAGGAAAGAAAAAGGATCAATACAAATCCACATAGAAATTACCTACTATGAAAATAAATCAAGGAGCGAGGTATGAGAGAGAAATACCATAGAGGGAGGTAAACATGATACTGGTAAACATGATACCAGTGCTACACTCTATCCTTTTCTATTTGGATTTCTAACCTGCCTTTTGATTTAGAGCAGTAATCCACTTCCTGTTTAGCACCTATAATGTTCTCTTTGTTCCTTTTTTCACCATCATAGGTGGCTTTTTTTTTTTTCCCTGCAGGTTATCTATCATTTATCACCTTTCTTACTGATGTTACTTGGCAATTCTTTTCTTTCAAGGAGAATCAATCTTTGTGAGGAGAGAGGGTAAGGTCATAGACAGCAGTTGATTTATTTTAACAAGGCCAGTATTTGGCAACGCAAATTTTAAAAGAAATCTGAAAAAATTATTAGTTTGATATTATCTCTTAGGGGTTTTTTCCCTTTTTTTCCTTCTGTTCACATTAGGTGCTACAATGGTTCCTCTTCAACAACTGAACTCTATCCTTCATGAGTTGCATCTCACTATCTGTGCCAGAACAAGCTCTTCAGCTGCTTGTGGTTCCTCCCCTACTTGCATTAAACAGTATCTTCAAGACATACCAGACTGCTCTTCCATATCATCATGATTATATTTTTTAAAGATTTCTGCACATAAAACTGCAAGGTAACGATGTCTTTCAATACAGAATGGTAGTAAGGAGTACAGAGAAATTAGTTTCTTCTTATGTACCTTCAAAAAGTGGCCTGTGTGCTTTAAAGCATTGTCTGTGAATCTAGGGGTCAGGAAAACACTCAGGATTCAGAAAGACAGGAACAGCAGTGGTGAAGCCTGTAACAAAAGTGCAATAAAATCACAGCAGGGTAGAAATTCCAGCTTCCGAATCAACTGCTATACTTGTAATTTATGTGGAAATCAGACTTCTTTGGATTCAAATTCTATTGTAAAGCTCATCACTTCTGTACGTTGCTAGAGCCAGTACATAAATCAGAGGATCATAGAGGATAAAGGGATGCCTTGCTTTGACAAAAAAAATGAAGTTGGAACTGCTCTGGCACTCTGCCTTTTGGCCATGTTGTCACGTGTTTTCCCACAGGTGAAATTCTTCTCAAAACCAGAGTTTATTTTAATATTTCTGGATTTTGGTTCTTTACCTAACTACCTGTATTATTTTGGGCTACATCCAGCAAGAGATTTTCTCACCCAATTTGCAGTGTTCTCGGGTTTCATGTAACTGTGTCTAAAGCTGGGCTGCAGCTGAGGCTTTCACGCTGCTGAGTACACGTCTGAGTGTACTCCACGATGCATTTTTAATGTTAAGATTCCCCGATGATCAAAACAAAATTTTCCCTTATCTCCTTCCTTTCAAAGGTATTCTCAAGACACATTTAATGCATCATGCAGCGTATAGCACGAATTGCTTTTTTCTTTTATATAACCTGAGGAAATGCTTACACAATCCCATAACTTCCTTCTCTGCAATTCTGACCTTGCATGGGGGCATCTTCACAGGATGTGTTCCCACTACCAAGGCATTTTGTGTGTTCCTACTGTAATAAGGACTTCAGTTTTCTTGTGCTGGTTATTACTCTGGCAGGAAAACATATCTTGATTTCTGTCTTACATGAAGACAAAGTAGATATATTTTCTGAAAATTCTAGGAAAACATTATTTAAAAACAACTCCTCTGAAATTCCTCTCAGATTTTTTTTTTTTTTTAAATTGTGTTTGATAGACTCTTTTATGAAAAGGTCTCTCCTCTGAAAAAAAAAAGAAAGGTGTTTAGATGACTTTGTGGTTAAAAGAAGCATCCCAGATTAAAAGTGTTGTATCCTAAGTATGATTATTGATATGTCTTAAGGCCCTTATTTTGATTCATATTTGGCTTTGCAACTTAATTTCTTTATCCAAATATTTATGCTAAATTCCTGGAATGGCAGCAGGAAAACAAAGAATTGCTCTATATTTGAAGGTTTTTTCCCCATTTTTATAATTTTCAGATAGGATTATCATTTAGTTCCAGAAGGAATCTTTTTTTCTAGTTTAAAACAGGAATTTGGAATGTTACTTTAGTTCTGGAATGCGAGGTGGCTTCCCAGCAATGAGTGAAACCTCGGTGGCTCAAGGCAGACAAAACAGATAAATGTGGATAATTCAGAGACATTTTGAGTTAACCCTTTTTTCTCTCTGCGTGAATGCCAAAGTTCATATTCATATTGGATGCTTGATCCTGCCCTTCACTTTTATTTTCTCTCAACCCCTGTTTTTTCAGAGAACCAGCTGTCGGTGCCCTTTTCCCTGAATGCGGATGTATTTCTGTTTTGTTGGATTAAAGGAATCTGTGGTGATACATGATGCTCTGAGCTGGATAGTGTGACTGTGTGAACTTTTGTTTTACTTCACACAATCCTCTATTTACAGTACCTGGCAGTATTTTAGAAGTGATATCTATTTCTTTTAGAAGAGTTTTCCTTTGCGAGGGATGTTTACATCTGCCAGCAAACTGAGGTACCATTGTAACTTCTCAGTTGTTCAAATACAGTCTTCTTAAGAAATTTATTTAGTAAAGGGTAAATAAAGTGATAGATTGCAGAGAGCTCTGTGTAGGTGACAAACATCTGTTCAGGAAAAAGTGTGATCTGAGAAATATGGATTGACTGACAAACCTTTGCCACAACCTCACCAACATTTCTTTTTAATATCAGTACTGAAATCACAATGTCTTGCCACAGCATGTGTTCACTGCAAGCTGATGTAACCTGGTTCATCTTCAGACAGCATAGTGCATGAACATAAATAACGTATATTTGAATGGTGCTGTTTTATTCCTGATGAAAATATCATGGGTTTCAAATTCACTGGGTTTTTTTAATCTTTGGCATAAAAAATAAAAAGGCAGTTCATATTTTTTTTTTTTATCCTAGAGTTGCAGCTCTAATCCCAACACAGCGAGGCCCTCGTACTTAAATACCTGACTTCATGCTGAGTAGTCCTGCTGACTTCAACAAAGTCTTGCTTAAAGCTACATATATTTGTGTGTATTTGGGGCTAGGTTTAACTCATTAACATGTGACCTACTTTACAGAAGAGCATGCTTTATGAATTTTTCACCAATATTCATGTCTATATTCTGTCTCCTTGCCAAGGTAAGCATTAATGTAATTAACATTGATAAATTCAACACACTTGTGTGGGTGGTTTCTACCTGAAGAGATGATGAAACTCAAAGCTCAGGTCCTTCTGTGGCAGCTCAAACTTTGCTCAAATTACTGTATATAATTCAATAAAATAGCCCTTAGAAGGAATGAATCCCTAGAAAACATAATTGCTATGCTCAGAGGATGTGCTTTTTCAAGGTATATCGAGGGAGGATAAGAAATGTTCTAGTTCTGTTACATGCAAGGAGGGCTCTGCTGGTAAAACTCACATATGTATGAGTTTATAGTGAGTGAAAACTGATGTGCTTGAAATTGGTTGAAATTTCAGTAGTTTTAAAGATTTGGCCCATAAAGCAGGGAAGGAAGAGAGACAATAACTTTGGTGAATTTATTTTTCATGTTGAGATTATGACGTTGAACCACTTGCAGAGCTCACACAACATTAAAATATATAAAAATATATATGATATTTGACTTACAGTTATAGTATTAATAATAATTGTTGTCTTTTTAATTCTTTGCATTCAAATTCATAAGAAAGTTGATAACGTGGCATTGACATGCCTGAACTTATTCTCGTAAGCGCTTTATCTTTTTGAAAAAAATGATTGTAACACAATTACTTACCTGTGTGCCTGTTGCATTATTGGTCTTGTAGGAATCCAGATTTTGAAGACAAGCTCCTTAGCAAGACCCCAGAAGACCAATTAGATGCCTTAGTGTAACATGTAAGTTCACAAAGTCAACCCAAATATAACTACCTATTAATTTGGATCAAAGCTTGTAAAACAACAGAGAATAAGTAGAGCTGGCAAGGATTTCAGGTTTTCCATTTTTATTGCAAATTTCTCAAAAATAAAAATGTGATAGTACCTTAACATTAAAGAAAAAAATCCAAATCCATCTCATTTCAAAGTACATTGAAGCTTTAAATTATAGATTTTGTTTTGCTTACATTCTTAAAAGCTTTTAGTACTAAATGAGCATTTCTAAAAATGACAACACCCTGATTTCAGCATGATGAAATGCTTCTATTTTTAAAATCCGTAGATTTATCTGCACTTCTCAATTCAGCTAAACAGCACTTCATAGGGGAGAAATATGTTCCAGAAAATAATGAAAGTGAGACTTGACGGGATTGGAAATAAATTTGTAGTGAGTTTTTATGTGGGATACAAAGGAGCTTGGAAAAAAACCCAGATGAAACAGCCTGCTGAGCATTAAGAGGCTGAAAGAGAAATATTCAAGATATAATTTTAGTGTCTTGTGCATTCACAGTATTTGTTTGTGATATAAATCACATCAGATTATTTGGATTTTCACACAGCACTTGAACAGTTCTGGGAGTTTTTTGTTGNTAAATTCATTGCAACTGTTTTTTGTTTTGTTTTTTTTGTTTTGGTTTTTTTTTTTTTTTTTTTTTCTTTTTTTTTTTTTTTTTTTTGTTTGTTTTTGTTTTTGTTTTTGTTTTTTTTTTTTTCTTTTTTTAATTTTTGGCAGTTCTGTTTGGGCTACTGCACCTCTTGCATCCAGACCAGTGGTCTAGTCTCTCAGGCTATGCTTGCACCATCAACTGTAGCAGCATTTTAATATGCACTTGTGTTTCTTTGCCAGAGCTAGTGGGGAAATAGGGAAATAAGAGATATTAAGACTCCCCTATGTCATGAAACACTAACGACAATAACAGAAGTCTCATTTGAATTTATTTATAATTCTTACTTGCAGGAAGCTCCCCTTGCATCTTTTAACTCAAATATTTTTTGAGTTTATTACTGATGACTGAAGTAGCCTCTAAAACTCTTTAGTCTCTAAAATCAAGAACAGTCTAACAAAGATATAAAAGCAATGCAATTTTCTTTCTAATTCATCATATTTTCTGATTTCCTAAATACCATATCTGTTCTTCATTTTGCAGCAACATCAAGGGCCACAGAGGGGATCTGATAATCTGAGTCATCTTTTCTGACCTTACCCTGGAGTGTTCTGTAATTTAAACACTAAAATGGGCTTGAGTGGGACTTTATGAATGACTGTAGAAAGACCAGAAGAAGCCACTCAGGAATGGCACAGTTGGGCAACATGTACACTAGGAGGTTATGAAGATGTGGGTGCCTTTCCACACTGCTTCTCAGCAGCTCCAGGATTAGGAAGAGGGCAGCTTGCTCAAAAGACACAAGTCATAAGAAAGCAGCAATGAGAAGGTGAGACATGACTGAAGATTTTTGACACCCAGATAAGAGATGCAACAGTAAACAGATGCTAGTGACTCATGGAGGTGAAATACTCAAGAGAGGCAAAATGTCCTGATCACCATCTGCTCTGAAAGAGTGAAAAAGGCACATCTAAAACCAGCACATGATCACTAACTTCAAAGCTCTCCAGAAGACATAATAAAATCTTGATAGTCACCATCCCTCCTCTTCCTAATTAAACCTTGGCAGCTACCTTCCCTCTCAGCCATCATCCCAAGGAAACCTAGCTATCAGGACCACTTGAACACATGCCCACTGATGTGAAAGTCTGTGGGTTATAACAATTTTATTCTAAAATAAGATCACCCTTGCTGCCATAGAGATGCATATGGCGTTTTGCTGTTCTGTTGCTACAAGTCCAAAATCTTATTTGCTTTCAAAGTGTTGAAGGCCAAAGGTAGGGCTCTCAGCAACACATTCCTTACGACCCTGGAAAATGAAAAATGCCCAGATGTCTCTGTATTAGACAATGCAAGGTCTCCATCCGCCTGGCACAGAAGTCTGAGTCCACTTGAGGCTGAGTAGCTTCATGCTGAGCTCCTAATGCCCAAATCCTATGAGAATAGGCACTTTAGGCATCTCTTTGATCGTAGAGCAGAGCTGCAAAATAAGAATTGAGAGGTGAAATTTCCTTTCCTTGCATTTCCTTCACCTTTTAAATATAATAACTGAGCTTTTAGAGCAGTGACTTTAATGTTAAGGGAACAAAATTTGATGTCTTGCTGTTCAGTAGTCTGCCTTATCAACCATGTTGTAAATTTGATTTTTTGCTGTTGTTGACAAAATTAGCACACCAAGAGAAAGAATTAAAAAGCAAATATGCATGAACTGATATGGTATGGTGGAGCTCTCTAGTTCCCATGGGTTCCTGTAATAGTAGTTGTATTTTATTCATAGGTTACTTAATATAAAAATCTTCAAAAGGCACTGGAGCAGAGAATGAAAATCAGGTACCTTCAATTTCCTGGTGAATTCCTTGATATTCTTACCCACACCTTTTCTGCCCCAAAGACACACTCTATCAATTTTGAAAAAAACATCATCAAAAGAATCTGAGTGTTTTCTATGAAGTCTGGAATAGCAGGGTAAGGCACTTCATTCTCAGACTGGAGATGGGAGTTTGAATCTGCTCACTTAAAACAAAGGAATTAAACCATAACTCCCATATAAAGTCTGAGTGTTATGAAGAAATGAATTAAAAACATTATCACAGTAAACATTATTTCTTGAGAGAGAATTTGATTGATAATACAATCCCTTGGTGGTTTGTGGAAGGCTTGGCTGCTTTCCTCTGAGCAACAAGCTCAGAGTGAAGGAACCTTAATGGCTTAAAGGACGTTTAACATGTCTCATGTTTCACAGCACTACCTGTAACTTAAAATGCCAGTCCAGCAACGCCTTCTGCCTGGGTTGGTACCTCCAAATCCATGGTTGGAGCACAGTTTATATGTGAATACAAGTAAAAAAGAGGAACTCATTATTCAACAGATCTTTCTTCATGCAATTCTTTGCAGCTACTTATTCTTGAGACTAAAGTGATGTTAAACTTTTTTGTGTGGGGTGGGTTGGGTTTTTTCCCACTCTTCCTTGCTGCTCTTTTCTCCTGGGACAATGCTGAAGCTGAATTCTGTCCCACCTTATGTCTTGAGCAGAGTTGCTGGTCATGTCCAAGGGTAACCCAGTGGGAACAGAAGACAAGTTGATACTACTTCCTAGGGTCCTTCATAAGTACAAAGCCTGAGGTTACTCTAGTTTCAGATTCCAAATCAAGGAGTTTGTGGGATTTTGGTTGAATTTGGTTAAATTTTGTAAATTTGGCTTTACTTAATTAATGGTATTGTAAACAGCGTTCATTTACTTATGAGTCCTCATCACTTTGACTGCTGGAAATTAGAATAATTTTTTTATGAAGCAAAGATTACAGTTAAAGATTTACTTGAAATACACCTTTAAGTAAGCTGCAAAACCCTCTAAAGAAGCTGAAACTGTACTTCTTCTTCACCTGGGCAAGCCAGACTTTAGGTGAAGGTCCCAAGTCTTTCCCTTTCCTGGAGTTCAGATGAATTTGAAATGCAGCAATCAATAATCTGATTTACATGACAAGCAACACCTTTTGTGCCTACTGTTTCCCATTAGGGCCTTATTTATTTTAGCCTTTTCTCTGCTGAAGGCTGCTCCCACCACGGTGTCCTTAGGCTGGGAAGGCTGTCACCAGGGAGTGGGATCCCTACTGCTCAGCAGGGTTTGTGCTCTGCCTGGTGGGGTGGGTCGGCAGAGGAGCCTCACCACCTGGTGTCGGTTCTGCTCAGCAGATTTTGTATCTCTGTTTACACTCAGCTCAGCTATAATTGACAGTTCTGTCATCATTTCTTCACCATCTTTGGGTGTATTGTTATAGCTGAATACATACTATAGATGGGAAGAATCCTTGCTCATCACAGCTGTCGCTTTCCTCTTCTTCAGTTCTTCTTGTTCTTTTTTTCCTACGCTTTGAGTAGTGTAAGTCATGGTGCTTATATTGCATATGCATTGACAGATTTTTTGACTGACATGCAAATTAATTCAGAGGAAGAGAAAAAGAACATTTTTGTTCCTGACACTTCTTTATTTTTATCTTTGCGTGCCATCTTTGACAGGCTTTAAAATCTTATTCGTATTTAAAAAGAAACTTTAAATAAAGAGCAATTTGTTATATCAGAACTGTGCTACTACGGTATCTTGCTTTCCAATTTGTTCAAGTCCACACTAAGAAAAGCTTCTCAATGATATAATTCTGACACTAAACAAGATCCCTGGAGTTCCAGTAAATATATTGTCTTTTTTTTTTTTTTTTTTTTTTTTTTTTTTTTTTTTTTTTTTAATCTGCTTGAAGGAGATTTTATAATGCTCCTGGGCAAGGAATTTTCCTCTGGTGCCCTTTACCATGCTCCTTCAGGATTGCTCAGGCTGAACCCTGAGAAATATTCACAATGCCTAAAATTAAAGAGGATGGGCCCAGAAAGGGCCATAACTGAGAACAGAAAACACATTCTCATTAATCAAGAATAACAGGAAGCAGACCTATTGTCTCAGTATCAGTAATGGATCAGCTACTGCAATATGAGACTCTTGAATTTTAAACCTTATTTATTGGCTCTCAAATGACTGCTTCTGGTTTTCATTTTCCAGTTCAACTGGTCTCTTAATAATTTTACTTTCTTTCAAGAAAACAAAGGGTTTATTTGCTTTTGCCTTTTTCTGTTTACTTACATTGGGATTAAAATTACCCGTGACCTGCCACCTTCCCAGAACATAAGCCTTGGAATAAATCTCTGAATTCTGAAGAAACAGAAAAGCAATTTTATAGAGAGGAAATTGCCTTCATATTTATAGTAGATGAATTATAATCTTGTGTGGGATTTTTTTTGCTAAAAGATCACAATGCTCCAGTAGAGTAGCGACCTCAATTTTTCCTCTTGTGGTAGGCAATTGTTGGATGTCTTTTCTCATTTCCTGTTGGGGCACAGTCAACTCTGAGACCAGTGCTACCCACTGGCTACCCAGTGTTGTCCACCTCAAGGGTTCAAATGTTTTGCAGGAATTCCCCTGTTATGTGTCAGTGGTTTTCAGAGAGGAAAACAGCATCTATTGATTGGAGAGTAAGGTATGTGAGGATAAAAAGAACAGTGACAGTAAAAGAAAACATGAATGTAGGAACATAGGTAGTGAAGAAATAGAAATGTCATTCAGAGAAGAGCTATGGGAAAGGAAAAAAGTATAAAATTAATCCCAGTTCTTTATTGTCATTGCTCATGTCTTTTTCCCCATTTCCCCACAATATGCTTCCTTCTAAGTTCTACTCTCTAATGCAGGAATATGTCACAGACATTTTGGCAGGAAGCTTTCTTTTCGCAGTAAAATTTTTAGAATAACACATGATTTGATGCAAAAGACTATTAACTGATTTGTTGTTCTTCTTGTACAGGTTTTTCAGTCCTTCGTGTTCTCTTGGCTGGTGCCTTGAATTTAGCTGAAAGCTGTGTTAGTCAGTGTATGTGGTGCTCTTAGCTAGAGAGGAAAACTCATACAAACAGCATGAAGAGCGAGTTTTCATTACAGTCTGGGCACTTTAAAATTCCTTGCACTTCACAAGCTTCGTTGTGCTTGATTTGTGTTCCTGAACAGACAAAAGAGGAGGAACAGCACTGGAAAATGCAGCCCTTTGAGAGCCAGTGACAAACCTTTTTTTTCTTTTTTCTTTTTTTTTTTTTTTTTAATTTTATAATCAATTTTTAACCTTGAACTCATGGAGAGTTTTAAATATCCAAGTGTCACAAGATGTAAGAAATAATGGGGCAGAATAGTGATTATGGGTGGCAATTAGTCACTGATCAGCTCTTTTTAGTGGCTTGTTTAGAATGATGCTTTCTTTCTACCCGCAAAACAGGTGTAAGAATTTAAATCTTTTTCTTGTCTACTGGTTAATAGGTGTCTCAGAATAAATTTACAGTGACAGGTTCTTGTATCAATAATGAGTGTAAGTAATGAAAAACCAATAAACTTTATCAGCCTGTAGACTTTTATGTTTGCTTTCTACCATTTACCTTGTTTGCATTTCAGAGAAGCTATAGATTCTTTCCTACTGTGTTTCCTCTGATGCTGGTATTGTAATTTTAAGCAGAGTTCCAGATACTGCTGCAGTTATGAAAAGCAGATATTGAATTACTGGGGTCAAAGCTAAGCATGGAGCAATTTTGTTGGAAAAAAAGACTAAGGCAGGGTTTTGGCTTTAAAGGTAAAAAGCCTAAGTCCAAACGCTAACCTGAAAATGAACCTGTGAATCATGTGCAGGTTAACTACTCTGCTTTAGAATACTTCTTTTTGTTTGACATAAGAGATAAGTTTCTTTTTCAGTAAACTTATAAAAATGAAGTTTTTTACTAACCTTACTCCATCTCAGAACACTTATTTTTGAATTATTCATTCGAAGGTTGCTTGCTATGGAGAGATCACAGTTCCCACCACATTCATTTGTCTGACTTCTTTCCTGCCCTCCCTGAATGTGCCTGTAATTCATCACTGCTTTCCCTATTTCTGAGGTCCGTAGGAATGAGCATCGTTTAAAC
Source organism: Aleadryas rufinucha (assembly GCA_013397815.1). Lineage (NCBI taxonomy): Eukaryota > Metazoa > Chordata > Aves > Passeriformes > Aleadryas > Aleadryas rufinucha. Next base: position 224,153 of record VZTH01008290.1, on the reverse strand, counting down.
AAATAAAAAGTTGTACCTTTCTCTTTCTTGTCACCTTCTCAGTATTTTCTCTTAAAGTATTTCTTACTACCTTTAAGGCATTTTGGAAAGCCTGGGGAGGGGAGGAGGTGGCTGTTTCCAGGAGATCATGTTTTTTTTCTGAGGGAGCTCCATTTAGCAGGACACCAGAAAATCTCCTTTCCTTTGCACCAACTCATCTCCTGCCCCAGACTTGGAGAAGCTTTGAAAAATGAGAATATCGTACTTGAGCCAGGGACAACAACTTAAGCTGTGTGATGCTATGAGTGCATGCTTTGTTGCCTTTGCCTGCCAAGACCAACTCTTCAACCCAGCTGCCACTGATTTGAGCAGCACAGAGAGGGACCTGATTCCCATCTTTAAGCAAATTCCAAAGGAGGTGAAAGAGGTGATTACACCCTGGATATCTTTTCATGACAAGGTTTTTGAGACAAATGCTTATTATTTTCTGCCTCAAACACATCAGTTACAATATTTTGACTCAATCCCTGGAAAGCAAGTAAAAACCTGATGTGCCCCATTATAGGTAATATTTGGCTGGGTTCAGTAGTAACATTTTTCTCAACAGTGAAGATGTAATCATGAGAAAAGATATTTGGAAGAGTATTGTTGGTAAAGCAGCACAATGGGTGTGGTAATTTATTTTTCATTTAATCTTTGTGTTTCCCCATTCATCCAGTGCTTAGGGAACATTCTCATTAACAGCCACCTGCGTAAAAGACTTCTTTGACCCTCTCAGTTCATGTTTCTGTTATGCTGAGTACTCCTTAGCAGATGTGTCCCTTGGATAAGCAGAGTTCCAGGGCATCCTTTTAAATTCTGAGCGATCTACTTTGAATATCAGTTTATTTTGCAGAATGTGGGGGGAATAATTTCTTTTCAAGAAAAGTTATCACTATCACTGAATTGTGAAATAAGATTACTGGTAAATCATAATTTTTCAGTGCAGCTGATGGAAGAAATAAATCCATCTAGGCACATCTAAGCAAAGTATTTACAGCTCACTTAAACAGCCTTTCTAACTCATATTTCCTGTATAAATCAGTCTTGTTTGTGACCTTGGAAATACATCAGAATTACAAAAATAACTAAATTGCTTTCTGCCAACTCAAGCTGAGGTTCTTTTAACTTACCATTGCCTTCAATTTCACAGAAAATGTCCTCTCTGATTAAATACAATTTTAACATTACAAAATGCTTTAGGAAAAAAAAAAAAGCACTGAATTTATAGTTAAAATGATACCTTCATACTACCAATCTGAATTTTTACTACCATCTATGAGTTTGACCATAACATACTGTAAATATCTGTTGACACGCAATCTCAGAAAGAAGTCTGGCTTCAAGTTTGTAGCTATAAATGCCTTTAAAATTCTTTTAAAAACCATTGAATTTGAAATGCCCTTCTTTTAAGCTAAGATATATCCCCGTAGGAATTTCCTAACACTTCACTGGAGGTTTTTCGTCCGTGGGCCAAAAGGCCAAGACAGCTAGCCCTCTTTTTGTTCCCTGTCTCTTTTGAGGCTAACCTGGACTGCCTGCTGTTTCTTTTGAAAGTTCACCGTGCAAGTCCTGACCCAAATGCTTATTGCAGCTTGTCTTCTGCCTTGTAGTTTCTCAGGCACAGACAGCACAACTGTCATAATCCTTTAGACTTTACTGATGTCAATATATTGATGTTAGGAAAAGATCATGCTGCGAGATTTTGGTCACTTTTCCTTTTATCTGGGCAATGTCCAGCCATGGTAAAATGTAAGCTGATGACAAGGGAAGTTTTTGGTGTTTAAGGACGGAGCACTGATAAAAATCCAAACCAAATAAAACCAAAGCAGCTGATAAGGAAATACAATGCTCAAGTACTCTTGGCTGGTTTTGGCAATTTGTGCGAAAGAAGTTCAGATTTAAGAGGAACATTGATGTTACTACATTCTCATTGGAGTCTTCCTTCTTTTGAGGGAAGAAATGAATGACATTTCCTCCGAACTAGAAACTGCAGTTTCACCTGGCTCTGCAGGCAGCGAAATTCCAGTTTCATCACATAATTTTAATGTGTTCATGCATGAAGTCTTGTGAACAACCATAATTTTAGCAAAAGCCTGCCCTCTGGAATGGGAAGTTACCATGCCTTTACATTCTGTACACTCTTTTGTCCATTTCCTTTCCATGCACAAAATCCTACCTTAAGTTTCAATGCTGGCCACAGCTTTTAAAAGAAAACACTTCACATTTAATCTGTGGAGAGGTTCATTACTAAAATCTCAGAAGATTACACCCACATTGAACAACCAATTCTTGTTACTGCTGATATGACAAGATTAACACCTAAGAAATTAAAAATTTACATGAGGAAAGGCAACCTGGCAGAGAGATAGTAAAGAAGAGGCAAAAAAAATAATAATGGCAGAGGCTGAAAACTGAAGGCATAAACTTGTTGAAGGCTACAGGGAAGATTTCCAACTTCAGTACTTGACTTTATAAACATGATGTTTGTTTATTGTGTTGGGGAAAAAGATTGTGGGAGATTTAAACTGCAATTATTATGACATTTGTAATACAACAGCAATTCTACACAAAATCTATGACACAGCATAGCCTTCTAACCTCAAAGCTTCTCCAAAGAAGAGAAGAAGGCACTTTCAGAGTTTTCCATGACAACTGAAAGGTCCCAGCATTCTGCTGAAGGTTTTCACTTTCACAGAGTAAGGGACAATGACGGACACTGCTTCTGTGTGCTGAGGGGATACCAGTTGTTTGCTGCCCAAGGGGTTGAAGAAGTGGGTATTGTTTTCAGCCCTCTGAAATGCCACAAGACCTATCTGCAGTCCCTGGTCTTGCTTCCTCTTTTCATCAGGTGAACTAAATAGAGTCTCTAAGCATGGGGATCCGTGTCTTATTTCTGTCTGAAGGTATTAAAAACACAATCTGATTCTGAAGTTACCTTTATAATTAAAGGTCAGTGCAACTTTATAGCCTTCAAAATGTACCCCTGATTTACAGGAAAACATAAAAGTCAGAGGAGAATTGGGTCATGTAATTTAAAGATCATTATTGTCATTCGCTTTGAAATAATACTTCCACATTGGAATTGAAGTTACATTATTCACTGTGATTTGTACTTCTACAAAAATTGGAGATGGACAATATTTTTTTCAGGCCTCAACCTTTAGCTAGAACGAATTATGGTAATTGTTGTAAACAGAGTATTAATGTTAGCAAAGAAAAGATGGCAACAAATTAGAAGTAGAGCTCTGCCAGGAAAACATCAAAGAAAGAAAAATTTATGGAGGATAATGGAAAACATTAAACTGGTGAATATAATTATTACTACAGGGCTTTCTGTTTAAAATAATATATCTATAATTTTTAAAAACAAAACTGAACTTAATATTGGCTTTGACAAAGAAACAATGTGGATGAAGATAGTGGAGCTTGAAGGGGTAGTTTGGACAAGAGTATACTGGAAGATTTACATGTGGGGTTTTATATTCATGGACATAATTCATCTGAACAAAATAACCAAGATATGCAGATTTTGGTTTCCCCTTCCCTTCTCCCAACAAACTCGACAGGATCAAGGAGATTTTCTCTCCTTGCACCTACAGCAAAGACTTAACAAACACTATATGTTGTACATTTACACTCCTCTCAGCCCTAAGAATCAGAATTTGAAAAGGATTCAAAAGAAAACACAACTAAGTTTGGCACAAGAATTAAGCTTCTGATTATTTGTACAATGAGCAGAGACATTTTCCTTTCTCAAAGTATTTAATTTTTTTAACTAAGAAAGGAATAGCAGCTATGGGAGAAGTTGGACTAGGTATTGCTAGTTTCCTTCCAACGGCTAAAAAAGATTCCAAAAGAAATCACAAGTTTTCCTAAATAGATCTCAGAGGATCTAAAGTAATGAATCTCAGACAAATTAAACTAGAAGCCTTTTATTCAGTCTATTTCCTTGTATATCTAAGGAAATGGCAAATCTTTGAGCAGAGAGATAAGAAAAGGTGGTGGCAAGTGAACTACTGATTCTTTCCCAAATTTGTTACAGCTGCTTTCTCCCCCTGTCCTGGAGCAGTGTTATTCAAAGCCAATTTAAATGACTTGGACAGTCTCATCACAATGTAAAAGTGATTTTTCTTACCTCTTTCCTCTGTGACTAACCTGCTGGGCAGCAGGGAAGCTGACAGGAGGAAATATGAAGAGGATAGAGGCTACTGCTGCATCCTTGTCTTAGTTATATGTTTCAGCTGCTGGTGTTAGCAGAAAAATTTACAATCTGTTTTTACTTTCCATTTGCAAATGGAACACACTAGAGAGATAGTAAAAGTCAGGGCTTCCAGCCACTTGAGCAACCCTGGATATGAACTGGCTACTCATAGGAAAATCCTCTATTTCTGCATATACATATATTTCTGATTTTACACCTGTGCATACATTTATATTGAGATTTTTCTTTCTTATAGATATTTAATGTAGATTTCTGACTGATATTTAATTAAAAATTTAATATGCTTGCTAATGCTTTTACAGGTGATATCTAAGCCTTTTATTTCTTTCATCCAAATACAATGCAGTTCTATAACTTATAACTTTATAACTCATAAATTTATAACAATATCAAATTTCTGCTCTAGGTTTTGAACGTGTTTTTGTCACAAATATCTTTCTTCTTTGAAAATTATTTTCATTAGCCTCATTTTTAAATGGGGAAAATGTGTGTGGGTATTCAACAATGCTCATTATATTATTTGTTCCTTTTTCATTAAAATCGAGGTAGCATATCCAGGTGATTTTTTTCACCAACCTGCACATTCTGGTCACATTCATTATTTTTCACATGGCTAGGCAAATCTCATAAGATAGAAGCAGATGGTGACAGCTTCCTCATACCATCAAATCAAATTGAGATAGCAAAAATAAACATTGGTCCCAAGCTTAGAAACTAGGTGAACAGTCTGCGTTCCGGAAAGCTGTGCCAATTTTTTAGAAACTGTGGGCAAAATAATGTTGATTAAGAAATAACCGTGAACCTCCAAAAAGAATTCTTAGGAGAATACTGAAGATATGAGACTACCTAACACTTAGTGTTCTATATCATGATGGGGTTTGTTTGAAAAGTGTGAATATTCTCCCTCCAGCCTTTGTGTTGAGGATGTGCTCTGATCAATAATTCAGTGTCACCTGAGGTTCACTATTTGAAATTCAAGAACTACAGGTAATATTTGCACTCTTTCTTCAACCCTCTCTATGGAACAATAAAAAATCCTAAAATATGCAGTAAAAATATTGCTACTATAGGATGAAAATCTATGTAGTAAATATCATTCAGGTTCACTGTCTTAATAGCAACATCAAAATCTGGTTCTGTATTTTTCTCCTCCTATTAATTTCTTCTGTGTATCAATTTTTTTCACCACTCAGAAAGCCTTGCAGCATGGTACATGGGAAACAACTGTAGGAGGAAAAACAAATACTTTGGGAATAACACGTGTACATTAGAGACCATCAGCCTAAGTTATACTCCTGATTTTGAGCATAAAATATAAGAAACAAACATTTTCACTGATTTAGGATTTGGATCATGTTTGCAAGCAGGAAATGCTTGTCTGATCAAAAAAGTGAGGGCACTAGATTCTTTCAATGAAATTATTACCAAACTTCTCAACACTGGTCAAATCTCTCCTTGTTCTCAAATAACAAAACAAAACAAACATGTCTCAACTTTAAAAGAAAAAGAAACCTTTTTTCCATATGTAATATTTCCATTTCAGATGATTACCTTTGTTAAATTTGTATGCAACAGGAACTTGGATATATTACTGATGGAAAAGTAAGGCAACAGATTGAAAAGTGGTACTATTTCTATATTACTAAACCATTGCCTTTGACAGAAGAATATCAATAATATGTAAATATATAAATAAAAATATCTATAGCATTAATGCTTTTATGTGACAGTTGAAGTGTGCGGAGCCCTGGAAAGGGAGAGCTTTTATGAGAAGTAGGCTGGGACAATAAAATGGCATTTGTATGATCATACATTTTATAAATATCATATTTTATAAATAAGGAGAATAACACATAACAGTTCAGGAAAAAGGGTTTAGCAGTCCCTCTCATTTGGAATGTTCTCTTTGTTATCTTCCAGAGGGTGACTTATCCTGTAAAAACCATGTTACACAACCCATTATGTGTCTTGATATTCATCACAGAGTAAATGTTATGACAAATTAATTTGATGAAAAGATACCATTAAAAATATCACAGCAAAAATGAAAAGTGTTATGATTAACACAGTTCTAACGCAGTCAAAGGCAGGTTGTATTTTAGATTTTTTTTATGCTCTGTACCTAACTGAAATAAGCTGTATCTAAAGTTGCCATCTAAAGTTTAGATGTTTGACCACCAACAGGGTGCGTCCTAGATGTGCTGACACAGGACTGAGGGAAAGAAAGTCCTCTTGTGTCAATGAATAATACTTACAAGTATTATATAACAATATTATAGACTATTAGTATAATTATAATAATGTTAATAATATTATAATACTTATAATTTTGTACTGTGCCCATGCCTGTGGAAATGTCAGTCTTATAGTGATTTTTTCTTGTCCTCTGATTAAATCCTCCTCTAATTCTGAGGATGTGACAGAAGCAAAAACAGTTACTGCTAACTTCAATCCTAGGTCCATAATCTCATTGGAGCAATGGGGGAATTCACTGGCTGATCTTCAGTTCTGCGCTACCTCAGGAATTTGGAAAGGTAGGGTTACATCAGTTTAGGCATGTCTTTTAGATTTATTTTTTTTTCCTTTGTGATCCCCNCAATGGGGGAATTCACTGGCTGATCTTCAGTTCTGCGCTACCTCAGGAATTTGGAAAGGTAGGGTTACATCAGTTTAGGCATGTCTTTTAGATTTATTTTTTTTTCCTTTGTAATCCCAAATAATATTAACATTTTTATTTTAATAATAACAAACCATTTTTTACAGCCTCAATCAATGCATGTATCAGCCAACTTTAAAAAAAATGCTATAATCTATGTGCCATGGGCTATGAAACGTTGATTTTCCTTCTTACTGCTGCTATACTTTTTCTTCTATTTATTGCATTGATTTTAAGTCATCAGGCAACATATAGCATGGATTTCCATCTACTTCCTTGCTTGTGCCAAGNAGGAGGAAATATGAAGAGGATAGAGGCTACTGCTGCATCCTTGTCTTAGTTATATGTTTCAGCTGCTGGTGTTAGCAGAAAAATTTACAATCTGTTTTTACTTTCCATTTGCAAATGGAACACACTAGAGAGATAGTAAAAGTCAGGGCTTCCAGCCACTTGAGCAACCCTGGATATGAACTGGCTACTCATAGGAAAATCCTCTATTTCTGCATATACATATATTTCTGATTTTACACCTGTGCATACATTTATATTGAGATTTTTCTTTCTTATAGATATTTAATGTAGATTTCTGACTGATATTTAATTAAAAATTTAATATGCTTGCTAATGCTTTTACAGGTGATATCTAAGCCTTTTATTTCTTTCATCCAAATACAATGCAGTTCTATAACTTATAACTTTATAACTCATAAATTTATAACAATATCAAATTTCTGCTCTAGGTTTTGAACGTGTTTTTGTCACAAATATCTTTCTTCTTTGAAAATTATTTTCATTAGCCTCATTTTTAAATGGGGAAAATGTGTGTGGGTATTCAACAATGCTCATTATATTATTTGTTCCTTTTTCATTAAAATCGAGGTAGCATATCCAGGTGATTTTTTTCACCAACCTGCACATTCTGGTCACATTCATTATTTTTCACATGGCTAGGCAAATCTCATAAGATAGAAGCAGATGGTGACAGCTTCCTCATACCATCAAATCAAATTGAGATAGCAAAAATAAACATTGGTCCCAAGCTTAGAAACTAGGTGAACAGTCTGCGTTCCGGAAAGCTGTGCCAATTTTTTAGAAACTGTGGGCAAAATAATGTTGATTAAGAAATAACCGTGAACCTCCAAAAAGAATTCTTAGGAGAATACTGAAGATATGAGACTACCTAACACTTAGTGTTCTATATCATGATGGGGTTTGTTTGAAAAGTGTGAATATTCTCCCTCCAGCCTTTGTGTTGAGGATGTGCTCTGATCAATAATTCAGTGTCACCTGAGGTTCACTATTTGAAATTCAAGAACTACAGGTAATATTTGCACTCTTTCTTCAACCCTCTCTATGGAACAATAAAAAATCCTAAAATATGCAGTAAAAATATTGCTACTATAGGATGAAAATCTATGTAGTAAATATCATTCAGGTTCACTGTCTTAATAGCAACATCAAAATCTGGTTCTGTATTTTTCTCCTCCTATTAATTTCTTCTGTGTATCAATTTTTTTCACCACTCAGAAAGCCTTGCAGCATGGTACATGGGAAACAACTGTAGGAGGAAAACCAAATACTTTGGGAATAACACGTGTACATTAGAGACCATCAGCCTAAGTTATACTCCTGATTTTGAGCATAAAATATAAGAAACAAACATTTTCACTGATTTAGGATTTGGATCATGTTTGCAAGCAGGAAATGCTTGTCTGATCAAAAAAGTGAGGGCACTAGATTCTTTCAATGAAATTATTACCAAACTTCTCAACACTGGTCAAATCTCTCCTTGTTCTCAAATAACAAAACAAAACAAACATGTCTCAACTTTAAAAGAAAAAGAAACCTTTTTTCCATATGTAATATTTCCATTTCAGATGATTACCTTTGTTAAATTTGTATGCAACAGGAACTTGGATATATTACTGATGGAAAAGTAAGGCAACAGATTGAAAAGTGGTACTATTTCTATATTACTAAACCATTGCCTTTGACAGAAGAATATCAATAATATGTAAATATATAAATAAAAATATCTATAGCATTAATGCTTTTATGTGACAGTTGAAGTGTGCGGAGCCCTGGAAAGGGAGAGCTTTTATGAGAAGTAGGCTGGGACAATAAAATAGCATTTGTATGATCATACATTTTATAAATATCATATTTTATAAATAAGGAGAATAACACAGTTCAGGAAAAAGGGTTTAGCAGTCCCTCTCATTTGGAATGTTCTCTTTGTTATCTTCCAGAGGGTGACTTATCCTGTAAAAACCATGTTACACAACCCATTATGTGTCTTGATATTCATCACAGAGTAAATGTTATGACAAATTAATTTGATGAAAAGATACCATTAAAAATATCACAGCAAAAATGAAAAGTGTTATGATTAACACAGTTCTAACGCAGTCAAAGGCAGGTTGTATTTTAGATTTTTTTTATGCTCTGTACCTAACTGAAATAAGCTGTATCTAAAGTTGCCATCTAAAGTTTAGATGTTTGACCACCAACAGGGTGCGTCCTAGATGTGCTGACACAGGACTGAGGGAAAGAAAGTCCTCTTGTGTCAATGAATAATACTTACAAGTATTATATAACAATATTATAGACTATTAGTATAATTATAATAATGTTAATAATATTATAATACTTATAATTTTGTACTGTGCCCATGCCTGTGGAAATGTCAGTCTTATAGTGATTTTTTCTTGTCCTCTGATTAAATCCTCCTCTAATTCTGAGGATGTGACAGAAGCAAAAACAGTTACTGCTAACTTCAATCCTAGGTCCATAATCTCATTGGAGCAATGGGGGAATTCACTGGCTGATCTTCAGTTCTGCGCTACCTCAGGAATTTGGAAAGGTAGGGTTACATCAGTTTAGGCATGTCTTTTAGATTTATTTTTTTTTCCTTTGTAATCCCAAATAATATTAACATTTTTATTTTAATAATAACAAACCATTTTTTACAGCCTCAATCAATGCATGTATCAGCCAACTTTAAAAAAAATGCTATAATCTATGTGCCATGGGCTATGAAACGTTGATTTTCCTTCTTACTGCTGCTATACTTTTTCTTCTATTTATTGCATTGATTTTAAGTCATCAGGCAACATATAGCATGGATTTCCATCTACTTCCTTGCTTGTGTCAAGGATTTCTTAGACATTTGACTGCATGTTTTAGATCACTCTCTTTATCCTTTCTCATCATTCTTCATCTTTTCCCTACACTGTACTTTTTCTCACGTCTTTTTTTTACCTGAAGGGATATGCTGAAGAGGATCGGTAACAATTTGGGATTTTTGCTTCCACCTCTGTGTCGAATCTATTTCTCCTCACTTTAAAAATAGGAAATTTCTTCCAAGGCTTACAGTGATAGAACTGCAACAGCATTAACCTTGTCAAATCCTTTTCCCTACTCCAAGTTGCCTTCTAGTCCTCAGACGCAGAGGTGTTTTGCTCCAGGGGACAAAGCTAAGCCATTAACTTATCTTGATCTGAAAATTGTGGAATTCTTCTTTTCAATTTATCTGAAAAGTAGTCAGAAACAATAAAATTAGGGGAAAAGAGGATTACTGTATTCTTCATTAGATATTTTATTGCTGAAAATGTGGGGTGTACATAATCAAATATTTAACAAAGGACCTTGAACTTTGATTTTAATATGAATTTCCTCCAAGACTTCATTACACAGTGCTCTGACATTTAAATAAATTTAAATTTATTTACCACAAGATATGTAGCAACAAGATAGCATATGTCCACTAATTTAACAATATTTCTGACAAGTTCATAGTATCTCCCTCATTAGAGCCATTTTTTCCTTACAGAAATATTCTCTCAGGACTCCTTTTAGCAGGAGTGTTTTGGTGCAAAGGCTCCTCCTGCAAATGTTCACAAAGTACTAACATGACATTTCAATAGTATTAAAACCTGTTCAAGTTTACTTGCCAACTTGTGCCCCATTTGCAAGTAAAATATGCCTTCCTTTCTAATCATCTGCTGCTTTAAATGATCATTTCCCATTCATTTAATAATATATGCCAAGTGCCTTCCAAACACGTTTTATACTTAGACTGTCTCATCATCATCATCTTGTATGATAGCAGTGCCCCTCTCAGAAGAAATGAACAACGTAAGGAACTCCAAACATCTAGGTGGCAATTCACGTTATGAAAGACATAAAATGTCTACAGCAAGACCTATCTAAAAAACACCAATACATTCTTAAAATTCATCAGAAAGTAGAAAGCAGCTGGAGAAGCATTTGGGCAATTTTGATCAATCAGTGACTGTTTTAAAGAATATCTGTTGTTTGTGAATTGAAGAATCTGAAATACGTTACCATAGGGATGATACTGGAAAAGTAGTATCAGTTTCTAAAATACTAGTTGGAAAATAATGATCCTGATTCCATAGAAATAAGTGTGTGTTACACCAATCAAGAAGGAATTGCTAATTTTGACTGGAGTGCCAGGAAGGTACATCCCTCAAACGGAAGGAAAGAGTTATTTGTGTTTGCAAACATTTTGTGAGTCAAGTTTAATTTTGTGAGTAAAAATATTGCCACTGTTATTTGAGAGAGATTTAGGTAATCTAGCAACAGGATAACAAGTTAGCACAATCTTCCCCAAATAGCTTATGAGACCAGCTTGTGGAAAATGTTCAAGATGAATCCGGGAGAAGAGATATTTTTAATATCTTTGCAACAGTGCAGTTATGTAGCATGAAAAGGTATGACATAAATAAATAAAAAAACAAAACAAAACAAAACAAAACAACAAGGATGACATGAGATAAAAACTAACAGAAATTAGGTCAAGCATTTAATATTTTAATTCCCTCTCTCATGTCCAACACTTTTAATAACATCTTACTTAATTCTGGGCCAAGGCATATCTTTTATGTTTAGATCTGTCATAATCACAGATGAAACTTGCAAACTGAAGAAGAGATTTATTTTTTTTTCTCTACATGCCTTAATTGTGTCTAATGTCCATATGCACTTGACAATTTAAGGTACATTTTGAGGGATTTTTTTAACGTGTTTCTTCTTTGTAAATACTGGTAGCTCATTCTTGAGGATTTTTCAATTTTCTGTTTCAGAAAACATATGGTAGCATACAATTACTTCATAACACTCAGAATATTCACTGTGGCAGTAGAGTTGATAATCTTGGGAGAGCTAATGAACAAAGTTCAATGCTATTTCTGGAATGGATGGGTCTATGAAAATTTTAAATACTACATACAGTGTGTGTGCTCTCTCAGAATTTTATTAATAAAGACAGACGATATCTGAGCAACAAGACAAATACTAGTACTCAGAAAATGTAGCACATATCTTAGGCAGCTCAAGACAAAATAAGCAGCTAGCACTTAAAGAGTGCTTTACAGTTTCAAACCAACTTATTGGCCGCCACAGCACCAGTGTAGGGTGGGTTTGTCCTCACAGCCTTGACTACCAGCCTACCTTTCTGTGGTGGTATCAAGGCAGCTGTTACTGATTAAATTATTTATTTGCCACAGTTGGGAGATGAGAAAATGGTATTTAAGAGGAACCCAAAGTAATTTGTGCCAATAAACAAGTCAGCATGTTTGTAGTTCTATTTTAGAAATGTTTGTCTGTGGTTCACATAGAGTTACTCATCATTGGGTATCAGTAACTTGATTATGCAAAGTAACAATCTGTTTTCAAGCTTCCAGAGAGACCCAGTATATCATCTGCATCTAAACTCCTTCATGTTACTCACTGAAAGTCAAAAAAACCCAAGGATATTTGCTTCACAAAACACCATTATCTCAGGAGATGTCAACATTTCCCACATTACCCAAAAGCACAATATAATCTTATGATTGAATTTTTTTGTGTGTCAAACAGAAGAAAACCTGTTGACAGAGATAACGTAATACAGTTGTAAGCTTAAAAGCAAAATACAAAGCACCAAGACCTCCTCTTCTCCCCCCTCAACTCGCCCTGCCAAAAAACCCCAACCCATGCCGTAATTTTCTTATCTTGTCTGTTTTTCCTTGTCACTGTTCTGTTTTGCATCCCCATCAGTTCAATACTTTCTGAACCAGCATGCCACTCCGGGTTTTTTCTGTCAGCTTGCTAAACAGTATGCCATTAAATCTGAACTAGTTGGCTTTTAAGCAGTTCTCACTTCGCCCTGTCTTAGTGCAGAGGACAAAAGAACGGGTACACCCTACCTAAAGAGCCTCTTGTCCCCATTATCTTATAGCCTTGCTTAGAGTGAGCAGCCAAAATAAATATGTTCAGATGCGAACAACGGTCAGAAGCACCAGAAAGATCTGTAGGAATTTCAAATGAAACAGAGGAGAGCATGGAAGCAGAAGCGTTGAAAACTGTTGAGCACTGCAAAAAGAAAAAAAAAAAAAGCAGAATAGAAATTTTTTCTTGCTAGAGTTCATGTGACACAAGCTGTTTTGGGATCACGGAGAGCATACCTGGAGCTCTGAGCTGCAAACTGCCCCTTGTTAGGGGAATTTGTCTTTTATGAAAGAGATTTAATTGCAGCCATCTTCAAACAAATTGGAAAATAACCAGGAGGTAAGTGAAAGATTCATTTAATAATCTTAACAAGACACAGCCTAGAGCATGTGAAGGCCTTTAACAAGTGCTAATGATTATACCTGAGAAAATATCTGGTTCTGACTCAGAATTATTAATTTAGGAGGGAGAATAAGAATTCATAACAATTTTAATGTAGGGAATAAAAAAAAATAAAAAAAGCACGAGACTGAATAAAGGAATTATTGTTAAAAAGAAGTACAGACCCAAATATTTGCTAGTTCTTCAAGACATGACTTACTTTGTCTTCTATGTATTTTTCAAGGTGGCTTTTCTATTGTCCTGTGCATGGCTGATTTATTGATGCATTCCAACAACTCCCAATAATTACTCAAAAAGGGCTTTTACTTCTGGTCTTGGAAAACATGTGCAGAGTCCCAGATCTCTGTTTTGTCAGGGGAAAGACCTAGATGATATCTGAATCAAATACACTCTACATTATTCAGTATAACCTAAAAGCACATGGTATGGTCACAGTGACATAATCCCTGTGGTTTAATCAGCATCCAGCAGAAAATCAATCACTTCTTCATCCAAATAACCAGAGAAGAAAGCAGTCTGGTTATGCAAATGAGTCAAACCATGGTTTGCTTGTGGTGGATCTTCCTTCCATTTCTCAGGTCAGGGTCCTTGGATCATCTTGTTTTGTGGTACTTTGTAGTTGTTTGTTATAGTTATGTCACTGCTGAAATAGAACGAAATCACACACTCATTTGCCACTGTCTTTTCACTTTTGGTAATTGAAAACGAATCATTTATTTTTTTGTTTTACTTTTAAAGAGGTCCAGTGTTCTTGAATCTATGGGCTGCAGTACTTAAGTCAGAAATGCTACTGTATCTTTGTTATCTGAAGAAGGAAGCCTTGAACAGAACTAAAAAAAAAAAAATCTGACCACGATACTCTGAAATTTTTCACTCGGTTTTCAACAAACTACTACTTTGAGACCTTTCAGTGTTACACTTCATCCCAGCTTTTCAGACCTTGTGAATATCTGTATTTTACATTATTTTCCTCAAACATATTAGTTTGTATTTTTCCCATTTGAAGCTCATTTTGTAATTTTCTTCCTGATTCCTTAATCTCACTTGGTCCCATTTGTATTATGCCTTTGTGCTCTCTAGTGTTCACCTCAAGTTCTAATTTATTCTCACCTGCATATTTCGTTAATGTATTTTTACTCCCACATGCGCATTATTAATAAAGACGTTAAACTGAATGACTCTCTACAGAACGCTATTAAATATTCTCCCCTACACTCCAAATCTAATACTTTGAGCCCTTATTTTACAACCAGCTCTCAGCCCTTGTGACAATGCTCTTTGCAAGTCATTGGGAAATAATTTTCAGTACAATCCTGCAAGTTGTCATATCAAGCACTTTACTAGACTCCAGACATATATATTCCCTTTATCTGCTAAATAAGTGATTGTGTCAAAAAAAAAGAAAAAAAAAAAAGCAAAACAAATGGCAAAATCTGTTTTCAGGAAATAGGTGCTGTACTTCATTACTTGATGACTAGCTTTGAGACTGGGGAAAGAATGATCTGAATTACTTTTTTATAACCTCTGCACCATGATTTATAGAGCGCTGTTTTCAGCTCTGCCCAGGGTCTTTGAAATTCCTGTGGCATCAGGACTTGTTTCTGCTGCTTGTAGTGTTTAGCACCAACCTAAGCAGTTCTCAGGACGGGTAGGAGGGCAAAACACTCCTTCAGACCAACCCCGCTGCTGATCTGTGGTGAAGCTCCCAACAAGCTCTGCTGTCAATGATCCTCCCAGAGGCAACAAAGTCACCTTTGTGTTGTCTGCAGCTTTTCCATCACAGTCTAACATGGGAGAAGGGCCGCCAACCTAAACTTCTGACCCCAGTGCCTGGGAAGGCAGCACGTCCCGGTGCTTTCTTCCTGTTTTGCTTTTGCTCGTTTCTCAGTCTGATTTTAATACGCTTTCTAGTCTGTGTTAAATTGTTTCCCTCCCCAGCAATTTTCTCCCAGCTACTTGTGTTCTCCTCTAATTACTAGGCGCAATTAGAATAATTCTACTGCGTTCTACAGATTCTGCAGTTGGGCAGTGGAGTCGGATTGGGATCAAACTCAGCTGTGGTTTTCTATCTAGCAAACCATGTGTGGGCTTCAGGAAGGTAAGGTGCATACCTGATGTTTATGTCCAACTGTTTAAAGCAATACTCAGCACCAAAACAACACTGCAGTCATTCAGCAGGGATTAATGCACTGACTGGAAGGGAAAAATCACTTTTTCTCCTTCTTTATTTTAGATTTGTGCAAAGATTGCACCAAAAATAGTCCAGCCACAAGATTAAATTTGGACTTCTCCCATAGAAGCAAAGGCTAAGAGAAAAAAACAATTTGCTTTAGAATGACTATTGGAATACCTGCCTTTAAGACTTACTAAACAATTCAGATCCAAACAGTGTATTTTGACATCCAAGCTGTGTGCCCTGGTGTTTCAAACCATACACTAGATAAATTATTAAACCTATGTAGGCTGCTTATTTCCATTTCAAATAAAACACAAATCAAATATGACATTTAAAACTTTTCTATAATGTCTATAAAGAGTGCTAAGAAGAGCACAGACTTGTAAAAGAGGCTTATTCAGTTCTTATAAGACTGACCTATCAATAGTGGAAGTTATTAAAAATACAGATCTTCCTTATGATGATTTAGGAAAATATTTGTGGCTTAAAATGTTGATACACTGACTATAAAGGTAATGTCTGTCTCACTTTCTCCTGGAGTTCTTTCTCTAAATCCCTCTGGCTGGTGAAGTCACTCATGACATATCCCCTCTTCCAGCTGCCCCTCAGATATTTAGTTTGATTATTTTAGTGCTAAACTGTGGATTCTGGTTTGCTGAGTTTTTTAGTTATGTCGAGACAAGCTGGGTCCTCTGCTTCTTTCTGTAACAAAAAGGACAATGTCTGGTAGGAGTTCTGTCAGTGTTTTCAGGCCTTTATAGCTAATGAAAGTTAATTTGTAATGAGTCCTTGAAAATTAATTTGAGTTTCTCTAGTTTGAAAACTAAAACTTGAGTTTCTCTAGCTTGAAATTCACCCTGTGTATAACAAGATTGTACATAAGGTATGGGGTGAGCTCTTCTAAACACTGATGTTGGACATATTTTCTATGTTTGCTGTGATAATATATTGAGAAGTTACAAAGAATTTCTAGAGCTCAGCAAGCACAGTAAGAGGTAAGATTCACTAGCTCATAAGAGTAGGGAAAATAATGACTAAAGAGTAAATTCATGCCGTGCTAACTTAGACATTCTGAATGCTCTCTGGATAAAATTATTCTGGCACTAGAGTCAGGACAGTGCGACATTTTGTTTAGATACATAAAGACAAGAGCTTAAAATATATATGGTTGTTAAAGTGTCATAATTTTTACTTTATAATGCACATAAATGGAGTATTTTAACTTCACTGATATTTTAAATCTTATTATGATTTTTAAGAATGAGCTTAGAACAAGCTCTATTTGTAGAATTTAGCAAAACCAAGCCATGTCTTTAATTGCTATAAATGTTGAGATATATGATAGATTGGAGGTTTTAAGAGATTTATGACAGTTTTTTCAAAGTGACCAAATCTAGAAAGCCACAACAAGGGAGCTGAATATATGGAAGAAAGGACAAAATGTTTACCTGAGTGTTTTCTTCCTGGGTGTTCAGTTTGGTTGCCCCAGCTGGAATTTCTGAAGTAAGTTCAAATTTCCCGTGTCCAAACACAAGTGCTTTCACCACACACCTGAATGAGGTATAAATCAATGCAGACCATGCAACAGATGTGCCATTGCTTCCCTTGTGTGAAAAAATTAGTAGATAGTCGTAAACAGAGGCACAACCTGAAATTTCCAAAACTCTTTCAAGGAATGTTTCTAATTGCAGAAGTTATAGCAAGTGTTTTGTGCAGGCACATAAAATACACGGTGAATCAAAAATTAAAGTTTATTATTGTGTTGCTGGAAGAAAATGTAAAAAAAAATTAGAGGCTGATGAAGATTGACAGGGACATTATCTTTGGAGTCTTTGAAATATGTCTGGTCAAAAATATTCAGTTGAAAGCAATTTCCAACAGAAAAATAGTTTTTACTAAATTGCTGTTTTGCTGTCTTTCAATCAAAGGATTAGCATTAGAAAAACCCAAACCAAAAAAACCTCTAACAAAACCTCCAAAAGACAGTTTCTCTCCTCTCACTCCCTCCATTTTGCTTAGCAACATGCAGAGATGGTAAACTCTGACTTGATGAACTTTTGGCATATGTCAATATTTTTTTCCTGTAGTTTTCTTACAGCTACTCTTTTGCTAAGTTTTAAATTTTATGTCCAGACATAGTTATTTTATCAACTCTGGCTGATAACAAAAAAAAAAAAAGCAACCCCAAAATAACAAAACAAAACAAAAAGAAAATTTGTCTGCAGTCTTTAACATATATTTGCAAACCTTGTGGTATGGGAAAACCTTCTTTTGCAAAAAGGAAAGGTAAAATTTGCTCACCATGTCCATGATGAATAAAATAAGAAAGTAATTAGATTAGACTCCAGCACAAAGGAACATGGATGAGATACTACGAAGATTTTGATGATGAAGATATAGAAAGGAACAGAATAAATTGCTGGGGAAAACTGTAGCTGCCATCATGGGACACCTTTATTAATAGGTTCGATAAACATCAGCCAGGAGTGACAAAGATAAAATTGACCTTGTGTGAGGCAAGGTGCCAAACGAAGCTTCTCGAAGTACTTTATAGACTCACTTTTCCATGATTCTATCCCGTAGGTGTGGATGTGTCATGAGTAGTTTCACAGCTGTCAGTGGGACATCTCAGAAATGCTAACCTCTTGTGAAAGACTCTCCGTGGTCCGAATATTTACAGTCTGACAGAAGCAAAAAGAAGAAAAAGCATGTATTTTGGTAGCACTCTGTTTTCTGCTTTTTGGGTTGTTTACCATCTGTCCTCTAGCATAAGTTGCTCAACATATATTTTATACTATGAAGAGATAAATGCTTCTTACAGGGTATGGGAAAAGGTCACACAATCTATTCCTTGGAAAATTCCTTTTGTGTTCTAAAGCTGCACTTTTGCATTAAAGGAATATCTAGCAGAAGGAAAGTGTAGACAAATACATTGACAGTCATTACATAGTCTACCTTGGAAATTTTTAAATGAAATTTAGAGAGCTTTGAGGTTTCTCAGGCTTTCTGCGTTCCAGTTTCCTGTTAATTCTCTAGTCACTGGGGATCTGAGAAACAAAAACCTTAGAGAAGCACAAGAGTTATCCAGCATCCCTGAAGCATGGGAGGCAGCTCTGCATCAGGAAGTGCAGAAGCCTGAAAGTTGTTACCTTATCTCCCCTAGAGAGCTCCTACTGCAGCTGGGATTCCCATGGGTTTTTAGCTCCAGCTTTTCAGGCCTTGTGACAAGAAACCCTGAAATGGCCAGTTCTAGGACAGCCCACAAAATGGGACTGTCCTTGATTTATAGGTCAGGGAAAACCTGGAATTGTCTGAGCCACATTCTCCACTGACCTGGTGTGGTGAGAGTGGGCTGCTGGAACCAACCATCCCTTGCCTACCTCTTGTCACAAGTTTGTTGAGCCTGTTTTCATAATTTTCACAATTTTGTATTTTTCGGTCAAAATTTGCTTTTACTTGGAAAACAGACAAACAGGTTTGTATTTAATGCTTAAAGCTCTGGATGTAAATCTTCTAAAGGAAGTTTGTAAGGAAAAGCAAAGCTGAAAAAAAAACCCAAATCACAAACTAAAAGTGAAATCTACTTGCCTACAAACTTAAACTTATTTTATACACTAGGTCTTCATAATTCTGCCAATTTTTATGGGCTTCTAGTTACATATTTCTGGGCATTTTCATATTTTGCTCCGCTGTTGTTATGTGGAAAATCCATGCCAGCAACACATGAATTGACTAACAAACTAAGTGTATACTGGACACAGTTACTTTGTCAATACACAGTGTACTGCCAAATGTAAAAATGTCAAACAAATGGGAAAAAACAGTCAAGAATTATTGTTTTATCTCTTGTAGTTAGTATAGTTTCAGTTATTCCTTGCAGCAGTTGCAAGCAAACTGTTTTCAGGCAGAAATTATTTTAATTGTCAAGCTTTCTTCAATATTACATGAATTTTAACCCAATGAAAATTAAACAATTAGCTTCAAACTGCCAAAGTGAATTCATTAAAGACTAAACTGACTAACTTTCTTTAGTCCTGGTATTTTCTTCATACTTGGGTTGCCGTTGTTATGATGTTTTCATTGTGTTGTTTAAGAACAATTGGATGACATGAATATAAACTGCTTAAATATTTATGGTATGGTGTTTGGCTTAGTTGCTACTATTGCATAAAAATAAGAATGTAGTCCACTGTATTTTGATAAAAGCAGAACCTTGCCTGTTCTGAGTAATTAAGATATTTCTTGGATGGGAGACAATATGGAAACCCATTCAGAAACAAAGGGGAAGGAGACAATGGAAGGTCACAAAGTGAAAGATAAATTGTCAATACTTAAAAAAGAGAAAAGGAATCTGAAAAGCCTTTATCTAACTGTATTCTGACACTAAATAAAACCTGACTTGCAGGTTTATTCTAAGTTCTTGCTCTATGGAAATAGTTCTTTTTTTCTTCATTGTTTACTCAGAATAGGATCTTCATTTTCTTCTCTTCTTTCAGTCTGAAGCTCAATGGCTGTGACTGCTAATTTTGACTACCTTGACACATTCCTTCTGATTTTTTTTAAACCAGCTTTAGCTGTTTTGGTACACCTGAGACATCAGATTTTAAACTCTACATATCCTGCAAGACCAGTTAGTGTCTGCAAGTCAGGTTTTTCCTACGTACCAAAATTCACATCTGTTTTTACACTGTTGGGATGATTTTTAAAGAGTATGTTCAACTTGATTCTGAGTGAATTTGTCTGTCTCAAAATCCTTATAGAATTCTTTGCATAATGCAGTTGTTCTGTTTACTTATTCTCAGATTACAGCTGCTGTTCTCATATATTGGGCACTCACAGGATGATTCACTTTTGCTCCGCAGGTTGGTGTCCTAGCTAAAAAGTTTTGTTCTTAGATTTTTCAGGTATTTTTCCTCTTAATTTCTGTTTATCCTTAGTGCTTTATAGTACTTATCTACTGATTTATCTTCTAATGATTTCTTCTTACAGACCTTCTCAAGGACTGTCTACTGTAATCTAACTTTATAGTCCAATATATGATTTTGACACACCCATTTATTTTGCATACACAGCGGTTTGTTTTGTTTTTTATTTTCCTGCATTTTGATTCTAAACATTTGCTTGTGCAGATGGGGAAGGAAAGAGGGATGAAATAAATTTAAAAGTGTTCTTTCGAAGACACTGAATTTGTAGACAAGTTCACCTAAATCCTTAAATTTTTCTAACTGCACAAGGGCTGTGAGGGTGGATGTGTCCTCTTTGGTGGTTCTAGAGACTTTCCACAGAAAGGACCCAGCTCATACGTGTCAGTGCACAAACAGCAAGCTTGTGCTAATGTGGGTACAGGTTTGCTACTGAAAGTTTACATTTAGGCTTGAAGTGCCCAGGGTTGAATACATAGGTGAGTAAGGGCCAGGAGGAAAGAAGATTTTTGTTGAAATTTGTTTCTATTCATTATAGACTTCTTCAAACCCTAGAACCCATTTTGTTGCTTTTCTCCAGCTGTGTGATGGGCAGCGTGACATTTTATTTCATTGCTCCAAAAAGTGCTGTATAGTTGAATTATATTCAAGATCAACTAGGAGGGATGTCTTTGGGCTGAAGGAGGGTATTTTTAGATTAGATATTAGAAAGAAATTCTTTACCATGACGGTGGTGAGGCACTGGCACAGGTTACCCAGAGAAGCTGTGGCTTCCCCATCCCTGGCAGTGTTCAAGGCCGGGCTGGATGAGGCTCTGAGCAACCTGGGATAGTGGAAGGTGTCCCTGCCCATGGATTGGATGGTCCTAGTGGAAGGTGTCCCTGCCCATGGCAGGGGGATTGAATGACCTTTAAGTTTCCTTCGAACTCAAACCATTTTGTGGTTCTGTGATTAAGTAAACAAACATTTGAATTTAGAGAAAATAAACCAAAGGATTTTTTTTTTTTAATTCTTTGCTGCAGATTGGAAAGTCTGCAGGAATCCAACAGAAGGTAATAGATTTGGAAGATACGTAGAGCGTATCCTTCTTATACCTGCTAAGCATTCTAATTGTTTCATTATTGGCATAAACAATGTGCCATCTCTCTGTGAACACAGGCAGAATTTAAGAAATATTTCTTCTCAAAGACATGCTGCACTAACAGCTATGAAATAACCACAGAGATGCATTTTTGGGAATGAGACTGGCTTGGGTCACCACAGGAGATACACTGATATTAGTCATTCTGCCAATGTTCACAACTTTGCTCAATTTATTGATTCTATGCTGAAGGGGGGAGAAAGGCCAATCTATCTGCTTTTCATGATGAAAATCAAAGAACAACATGAAAAAAAAACCCCTCACTTCTTTTTTTCTTACTAGATCCATGACATGCCTTTCTTCACTGGCACCTTTAATGATGAGAAAATCCAATGTGATTTGGCAGCTATAAGCCAAGCTAATTACACAATCTGAGATCTTAGGTTTCCATGAGTCAATATTCAGAACAACTTAGAATATATTTGCACAACGTAGACATAAAGGTCAAATTAAAATATTAATTCTTTCTAGCTACGTCCAATATATTAAAATATATTTTCCTCTGTATTTGAAAAGTTTGAGCTTTCAAATGCAACTCAGATACTTTTTTCAATTATCCATTACACCAAATGACCAAAGAGGCAGCTCTGTGCTGTGAACACTTTCTTGCAATTTAATGATGTGAAATTCTTTCTCTCAGACACAAGAAATTCAGAAAAATGACCTCTCAGCAGCTTCTTTAAGTGATGCTGAGTAATACATAATTTAGCTGTAAAAATATGGACTTGTAGTCACTCACCATAGGTTTAATAAATAATATGCCTGAATGCTTTCATATTACATGGCAATATCTGCTCTTAATGCATGGGCTGATATTTTATATTGAGTTCTATATTTTGTGAGTATTATTTTTCCTTCTTTTCATAAAACTTTAGACACTTCTTTGTGGATTAGGCAGCGGTAAATTCAAGTTCCTCTGTAATGGAACTGAATGCAGTACCGGATAGTATGTGATAACACATGCAAAAACTTCTGTAAATATCTTACACCAAGTGTCATTTTTTCATCCACCTCTGAAGAATATCTTTATTCTTCTGTGTGTTCCTGTTCTGTTTGACTGCATGGGTGAATTTCCTCAGGTTGTTTGTCAGGTTTAGTACAAAGTAAATGTTGCTTAGATGCTCCAAATTGATTATGTTCACCCTCAGGCAATTTCACAATAACCTATTGCAGATTAAAATCACAAAATGCTATGTCACCTCCAGTCCTTATTAAGATAATTGACCCTCCTCCTGAATTAATAATCTACATCCTGGTTGCTTAAATATGCTTGCTATTAAATAGTTCCCCCTAAA
This sequence comes from Aleadryas rufinucha, assembly GCA_013397815.1. Classification (NCBI taxonomy): domain Eukaryota; kingdom Metazoa; phylum Chordata; class Aves; order Passeriformes; genus Aleadryas; species Aleadryas rufinucha. The sequence continues at coordinate 201,084 of VZTH01008290.1, read as the reverse complement.
GTCTAAACTGTAACATATTTTGATGACATAATTGAAATTGTCTTCTTATTCAGTTAAACATCCTGGACTGATAAGAGCAATAAAATTAATCAGAAAACAAGTGGAAGGCCCAATATTTGCCAGGGATATTTTCCATAATTTCTAAGTTAATTTATACATTAGAATTCTGCTATTCAAAAGAAAAAAAATACAGGTGAAAATCCAAGTTATTCAAACTCAAAATTATCAAGGCAGGTATAATTTGACATTATAAATTTATTGGCTCTGCAACAAAGCTTTTTCTGTGGTAGTAGGATACCTTCTATATTTTCTCGTAGTATGGGTTTACTTGAATTTTCAAATTAGTAGGAAATTATTTAAATATGAATTAAAATGAAGCTGCTCTTGAATAATTTGTAATTTCTCATTGAGATAATGAGCTTCAGAAAGCTTTGGATTTCTATCAGTGTGAAGACACAGGCACATATTTAGCAAGATGTATGGGAAATAGATTTATTGTTGTTTTTTTTCTGTATTGCCTACCCTTTGCTGTCTTCCCAGATGAATGCAGATGAAATGAACAGACAGAAACACAGCTGAGAACATTTTTTTCCTCATTCAAGCAACCATTATGTGTCTGGTTGTCAGTTTCTGTACCCCACTGTTTCCTCATCATATTTCCTTTCTATCCTTTTCCCTTTTTTTTATGCTACTCCTTGTTCTAGCAATTCAGGTAAATATAGACTTCCTACGGACATGGCAGACCAATGGTCTGGCTCATGCAGCCTTTTTTGAAAATATGGGTCCCTTCATTTCTTTGCTTTTTCTTTTCTCCTAATTAAACAGGGGATTTGAGTGGGGTGGGTGGCTTTTACTTAAAGCAATGGCAAGCCTACATCCATGACTGCTTGGTTCATAAATAAGTAAATTGATCAAATGGAATCCTGCTACCATGAGCAAACCCTGATCAAGTTCTTACCTGGGCAAGGAACCATAAAAGAGCTCTGTAAGGCAAAACATCTGCTGTCTTCACCCCTGAAGTACCCCCGTGTACTTCACTGCCAGTGCACCTGCTCTTATACGGTGAATAAAAGGAGTTCTGGGTATTTTGAGCTCAAAGCCTGACTCCACATGGTGTATTTGCATAAGTGGCCCATGGGGAGCCAGGTAAGCTACTGGCATGAGCAAAGTTGCTGAAATTTGAACTTCAGGTTTTACACCCTTTATAAGGCATACAGAAAGTACTCTATAAAAATATATAACATCCAAATGGGAAAAGTTCACAAGAAAAAGTCTTGTATGTGGAAAATTCTTCATTTTTGAGTACGATTTTTCATTACTGATGCAGCATCACAATTTCTTTTCACCTCAGAGCATGACAATGCGTACTAGGAATTGCATACACTGACCTATTGGATAGCTGGGCAAATGAGTCAATGGTTATTGTCGATTTTATTTCACTGCATCACATCTGGATCAAAACCCCTGGGGGTTATACACCTCTGCTATTCTAGATCTACTTAGCAGCCCTGTCAACACACTTTTTTGAACTTCTTTTACAATGGTACTGTATCTTGGTAACAGCTCCTTGCACCAGCCAGCTACACAGAGGGCTAGTCAATAAAAAAACCTAATCAAAATACTGTATAAAATATCCTCAAAATGGCCAAAGGCATTGAAAGAGCAGAAATTAATTCTCTCAGCAGCCAGGTGGTGAGTGAGCCCAGTATACTAGTAAAAATTCTTTATCCTTCCTGACTTTAAAGTACTTAGCCTTTTTCAGGACCAGTTCTGGAGAATGTGTTACTTTCTCAAGCTCCACCAGGGGCACTACATTCAGCCTTCTGTATTTGTTTGAAACAAAAACCCAGAAAATAAACAGTGATTATAAAATGCCCAGGTAAATAGACCTGAAAAAAAGTCCATATATTAATTTCCATATTCACCTAAGTGAACAGTTCACCCCTCCAACCCTGAAAAAGTCTCACATTAAAAAGAAGCATCATCCACATAAAGGAACAGTGTTTAACTGTCTGAGATATCTCCTGGAAACTTTTTATTTGGTTTTCTGAAGTACAGTTTTCAGACAGCACTATGTCTTGCGGAAGTAGAGAGCTTTTCAAATATAATTTGCTTTTAAATCATAATTATTGCAGGTAACAGGTCAAAAATTTATTGTTCCATTATAATCCATAGATTCCCTTTACTTCCCTCAAGCTCAAAGTTGCCACAATTTGATTGCATTAAATAGATGCTTTTCTTTTTCCCCTGAGGTATTGCTCGGTCTTCTACATCCATATATCTGGTACAAGTTTTTTCACCCTAAGAGTAGTTCTGTGTCTTTATAGAGGATAAGGAACTACAATCTGTGTTATCCCTCACTTCTTAGACCCTTGGAAAGGTAAAACTTTGGCAAAGTAAGCAGGTGGGTCTGCCAATCTCTTGGTTAATTCTTAGCAAAATATTCTAGTAATATTTCTTCCTTGTAAATAATTATTTCTCAGAATATTGTAAACTCATTCCTATCTCTCTCAGCATTTACTGTAATGCATCAAAATATATTTTTAATTTTTATATTGTTGTTTATTTTTTTTCACTGTGGAGTTTTCTGTTGACGCTAACGAAATTGTCCCGGGCTCAGAAAGTCATTGTGGTTTTGAATAACGGTATTAAGTTGTTTGATATTCTCATTCTCACCAGCCATCAAGGTTCTAGATGTTTCAGGACTGATCCCATTCATAATTGAGCCATGACTGTCATTCCCTCCATGAAGTACTTTACATAGATAGAAAATGAGAAATTCCACAAAGTTAAACAAAACAAAAAACAAAAAACAAAAAAACAAAAAACAAACAAACAAAAAACCAAAAACCAAAAACCAAAAACAAAAAAAACAAAAAAAAAAAAACAAAACAAAACAAAACAAAAAAAAAAAAACAAAAAAACCAAAACAAAACAAAAACAAAAAAACCCAAACAAACAAAAAAAACCCCAAAACAAACAACCCAACCAAACAAAAAAGGGCAGCAGAAAGAATATATTATTTCAATCTCTGTCCCTTTTCATCTGTTTTTCTTGGGGGTCCCTCTTTTTATTATGTATCCACTGAGCCTGCAGCCTAAAAGGCTAAAAGTTTATGCTGCAAGGCAAGATGACTGTGCAAGAGGTAACTACCATTGTGCTTATTTGGCATATGGGTAAACCAAAAATCTAAAAACCCCAAAAGTTAACCCATTTAGTGTCTTTCCTGAGATATGCTAGAGTGGGATCTCTTCTACATCAGAATGAGAGAGCTGGAGTGCAGATCTGTGCCATGTTTACTGTATTACATCCGTCAGCTTCTACCAAAGGAGGTACCTTCAGTCCTCCTGATCCTAAAAAAATGGATGTTGCTAGACCAGCGTCAACAGTTAACTGCAGGACAGTGAGTAGTTGCAATTCTTGCTCTTATTCAGCAGGTAAGTTATTTATTAACAAAATAATGCCTGATTAGAATACCACTTGCACGCAGCACTGACTAGACAGGATATTAAATACCCATTTAAAGAAAACACATGCCATTATGAAACAGGAGACCACTTGCTGTCTGTTGATTGCTAGGTCTGCAGTCTTACACAGTGAACTGGTGTATAATATGAGAAAATACGTATCGATGTTTTGTTATCAGTTATGAGAAAGGAGATCTACTTATAAATTACCAAATCTAGGTCCTGCATTTGAATGTGTTCTGGTGCTGCTGCAGGAATTAATGACACCTGTAGAATGTAAACTTATTGGTAAAGAGCTGTAGAAAAAAAAGCAACTCTTGGATAGAGCATGATAAAATGGAGCATTTTCTGCGTTCAGATGTAGTATCTGGGATCCAACAGTACTGCCTCACAATTTTTTGGTTGGCAGTAGAAATCCAAGTAGAGCGAAATAGTGATTTGCTGTTGTGTTGGTTCATAGAAGACTGTCAACATAATCTTGAGGAAAGGTGCTGTGAACACTTATCTTTGATTTATAACTCTGTAGCTACATAAAGTTCTGGTTCATCTAGGTATGCTCTGAACTCAGTGTAAAAGATGTAAAACCAAGTTGGCTGCCCCACATAAATATTTAATCCACTGTAATCACGCTAAGGACACAGTGATAGCGTGTACACAAGCCTTTAGTTTTGCATTCCATATTAATATGAGTCACTACAGTTGATTTAATTTGAATATTTTTAAACATACTCTTCTGCAAGACAAATGGGTGTTAGTCTTTTTTTCTTACCCTGTATCATAGATTTTTATTAGGGAAGTACTTTAGTCTCTGTGTGCATGACTATTGTTTGGAAATTCAGATAACTTGAGTGCTTTTCCTCCCTAAAAAACCATATTTTTCCTCCCTAAAAGCACTATTTATATTCCTTAGTTGTTTTTGACCACCAAATAGTCTCTACATGATTTTCAGTGCTGTCTTGTAACTGCTTCTAAATGTTTTTTCTTCCCACTATTTTTTAAAACTTTGTTATATAGCAATAAACTTTCATTTATTTTCTCACCTTACAGTGTGTGAAAAGTGAAGGAAAAATCTTTAATGTTAACACTGTTTTTATGATGTGGTGTATGAAACAGTTTCATGTGTGGTTTGGTACATGAACTCACGGAGTTAAATTCTTTCTATGAGTCAGGGGTAGTCAAAGTGTAATCAGCCATGAAGTTTGTGTTTCACAAAGCTGCTTACACTGAATAATTCAATATTTGAGCTTTAATGATATTTGGATAGGAATTTGTATGCAGACTGTACAGTGAATAGATGAAAGAAGGCAGACAAACTTTTGATTTCTGGCTGAATCATTAGTATGAGATAGCTTTTCAGCCCGCTGTGGGATCAGCCCTCCCTGAGCCCAGCAGGTGCCGTGCTGCCTCCAAGGGCAGGTGACCTCCAGCACCTGCACAGGTTGTGCACAGCTTTTCTCTGGGGACCTGAGACACACAGCGCCCAGGGATGGCCTCTGATGGCAGAACCAGCATCGTTAGCAGTGTGCCTCCAGTGAGACAGTGATGCTGATCCCCTGATGAGGAAACCCTGTGGAGGTCAGGGCTGGCACTGCTAAAGGGACATTCCCATTCCAGCTCCTGCTGCCGCTCCATGAGCCCCGGCTGTGACTAACGAGGGAAGCGTTCTGCGGAGCACAGCTTGTCTCTGGCTGGGGGAGGACAAACCGTACCCATCACTGCTTGTCAGTGCCAGATGGGAGGGAAAGGAGAGGGGGGAAGCCAAAACCAGCCCAGAACAGAGGAAACATATTTCAGAAATGTCTGCATGGGGATTTTCTGCCTACACTAGAACAGCCTCTGGCCTGCTCTCCACGAAGCATGACGGGGGCATGAGGGAATCACAGGGTCAGTGATAGGAAGAGGCAGAAGCTTATTTGTGGTGGTGTTTGAAGCATGGCTCTCCTGACCACAGACCCACTTGTAATCCCTGGAGCCAGCCCTTCCAGTCTTGCCCGTTCTGTAATTCTCTAAATCCGTGACAAAGAGATGCAAATATCAGTATGGAAATAGCTACAAAAAAAACTTTTACACAAGTCAGATTTTGCCAGTCAGTTGGATCCCGAATAATAACTCATCCTTTGAATATATTCTGTTTCCAAGCAGCTAATAAATCCAAATTACAGTCTGAAGCAGTATCATTGCTATACCTTTCTTCCTAAATAATTAATCTGTTTAAACATCTTGTGAAACAAATTTGAATCTGAAACAAATAAATATTTCTGATGAGCAGCACTAGTGCCCATATTCATACTTTTCATTATGCTATGTATTTTTAAAATTTTGATTTAGATGGTATTATGTTATCTCCAGTTATGAAGGATTCAGGAAGAAATGAGAGGTACAGTCCAAACTCCTGCATTATCTCAAGTAGACCGTACACTGAATTTCTAATAGAATTTCTCTCGAAGGGTCTTAATCTCAGGTTCTTTCTGGGGTAGTCTGAAAAGAGCAAGATAGGATCTGCTTATCACCCTTTCCCCTTGAAAGCACAGGAAAGGTAAACAAGAAAGGCAACTTGTCAGCATTGAGACAATTACTTCTGCTTCTAAGATCACAGCCTAACACCGATAAGGGATTTTTATAAGGGATTTTTGTATCCAGATTAGAAGAAATCAGCAAGTGTGCATGGGCATTCTACTATCTAGATTTCATGTTGTTTCCTGTGTCCTTATGTATCTAAGGGCAAAGTCGTTTCACTTTAATTTCACTTTGCTTGGTGTGGGGAAAAAAACAAAACAAACTAAAACAACAACAACAGAAAAAACCACCAACACAAACCAAAGCAACCCTATTGATTTATTCTGGAATCATCAAGTTATTTCATTTTACCAGAATGAACTATGAGAGAAGATGCAGACCTGCATTTCCAATCCCAGCAGTGGAAGATATACTAGTAGAAGATATTTTTTCCATATAGCTATAGGTGTGGCACAACATCTTTAAGGGGAAGGGAGCACCCAAGATTCATAAACACCTGTTGTCAAAAGGAAACAAAAGCCAGAAGGTCCACAGAAAGTTTTATTTGTAAATTACATACACAGCATGAAATTCGTATGTTAGTCCCCCACCATGGAGCTAAGTTTCTTGTTTTCTGTGCAAATTAGTTATTATGCACAGTCCCTTCCTCTAGATCTTTCTGGAAACGTGTCAGAGGCTTTAAGGGGTGGTCTTGTTCCCCCTTCCTGGGTCACCCTTTGCTTAGTAGTCCATGCCTACTTCTCAGCCTCATTCCTCTACTTGTGCTCTGCTGTGTCATGCTTATCTCCAGAAGCCAGAACAGGGATGTTTGTGTCAGAAAAATGCTGCCCTACCTCCATATGTCCCCCTTCTCCAGCCACTTCCTGCTCTTTCTCACAGCGTGTTATTAGCAGCACTCCTTGGCTGGCTCCATGGTTATTCAACTATCGATGTTTGATATACCCACATGAGTCCCTTATCTTCGAGGCTGCTACAAAATGTTCTGCCCACAGACAGCCCCTTTTGTGGGAAGTACTTGTCTTCCGTTGCTTTGTTGGTCCCACTCTGCAAGCAGGTGTGAAAAATTTAGATAATAGACCTTTCACTCAGCAATCTTGCCCCAGAACAGAAATGTGTGCTCTCAGGAAGGAGAAAAGCCATCTTTCTTTTCCAGCAGAGAGATAGAAGAGATAAAGTCATTAAGCTTTTGTCCACAGAACAATCTTTTATAAAAGCTGGAACAATTTTGCCAATTATTTGTTCATTTTGAAAATTGTCATTTTTTCTCTGTAGATCATAACAATCTCCAAAGCATCTTGCTCACCTAGCAGCTTAAATCCCAATGAACGGTGATTTGAGTTCTTACCTTAGCTTTTTTTCAACACTGGAGATCCAGTTAAGCAAATACCAAACTAATCCAATTCTTGCTTTCCTTTTCATTTAAACATCGTTTTTGGAAGAGGCAGGGGCAAAAATAACCCCACAGAAAATCATTTTTTTCCTTTTCCTGAACTGAATAATTTATCATGAGGGACAATTTCTTTGGGACAAATATCTTTACTTAGCAAAATTAACCTATTTTATTTTGGAATGTGAAACCACAACAAAATATGTCAATGGTATTTGATTTGTGGACAAAATACGGGTCAAAATAATTGTGTAAGTGATGTGACTGAGTACCTTATCTTCCATGGCCTCACAATAAGACCTTAAAAGTCCTCACTGAGCAGAAGATCGAATTCATAATGTATCTTTAAACTAATCATTTGTATGGAAAGAAACAAGAAGAGGAGAAGCTGACAGAAATACTTTCTAGTAAATAGTACTTCCAAGACAAAGTACACCACTGGAAATCAAGAATTAGTAAATAAATTCACCACATTATTATGACTGCAATAAGACTCATCTGTCTCCAGGGTAAGATCACAAGCAGTTTATTTATTCTCCTAGCCACCAAGAAAATCCTCCCACAGAATTTACCTACTTTTTTCTTAAACAACAGTGAAATCTTTCTATAGAATGTACAGATGGCACGCTCAGTCAAATAAGGGGGAAAAGTTGGAACAAAACTCAAGGGCAGACTGTGATATATCTGTGATTCTTTTCATTAATGCTGTGATAGTCTTAACCACAAACTAAAGTGTCTATCAACAGGCTAAATGCAACAAACCTGCAGTCATTTCTCAGCCCAAACCTCTGTTGATCTCAGTTCAGAGCCACAACTTGGGCAAAAGTGCAAAGTTTGGGTTTATGTGGTATCTGTCAATCCAACTAAAATTCACAAAAAATCACTTTAGAGGCAGCCCTGTATGTAATCTGATTTGGGATACAGTGTTACACTTCTCGTCAGAAATATGCCTCATTTTTCAGATTTATTGCATCTGTTTGATTTTAGTGTAACTCTTTTATTAGTGCAAAAATGAGTATATTATACTGTCACCAATACGGTGCATTGTGTGTATAGACTGTAAGAAATATAGTGTACATAGGTTATATTTAGTGCTAATATGTCTTACACAAAGGGAAAGTAGCTATTTGAAAACAATCAAATTTCATATATTTAATTATATAATGTGAATTAAAAAAATATACATGTTACCCATTAAATGCTAAAATGGATTTTTTTAAAATACCATTCCAAAAATGGTAATTTTGAAGAATGTTGATGGTAATACAGAGTAGTAACAGAAATTCAAACTGTTGTGTGTGAAGAAGAAAGGATTTACTTATATGTTTAAAGATTCATTGAAACTGGGCTAAGGGATAAGAAAATAAAACTGACACTTGTCAAAATAAATGCTGACTTTATATTTCATTTAGATGAATTCCTTTGATACAGACCAGATAACACAATTGAGTTACTTCAAAGAAAACAGAAAATATACAGTAAACACTTACATCTACATCATTCTAAAAGAGCAGTAGCAAGATAAATGTGTTTGTATTATATTAAAATAATCACCACTAGTCAATCTAGTTTTCATAAGCTTTCCAAACAATCATGTAAACTATGTGTGTATGGGCTAAATGGATATGCTCTAGTACCTCTTATTTGAGCTGCAATTAGCCACTTTCTGCCTCTCTCTCACAAGAGATTGCTTCTTTTGAGCCTAATCCCACCCAGAATTCACGTAGAATCTGTGCATTCATGGAAAATAGTTACATAAGGCTCAAGGTTCCCTTTAAAAAAGTTTCTAAAATTATTCCTTTAGGCAGTAAAGATTTTTTGTATTAAGTGACTGGCAGCCAGTACTTCTGAGAAATATATCACCTATTAAGATCTTTGAATTAGAAATGGATTTTTAAATGTCTCTAGTCCATGCTGGCAGTCTGGGATGTGAGACAAATTTCTATATATCTTTTGTGGGTATTTTGCTTCTTTGATTTAGGAGCACAGTCTGCATTAGAATCAATTTGTATTTTGAAGTAATTTAGGCTTTATTTTGAACCTACAAAATGGGATTTTAAAACCAAAATGGCATTGGCATTTGAGCTGAATATGAGAGTTGTGCTTCCTTCTGGGGATATTCAAAAGATGTTGGGTATCTCAGAATGAGGAGTTTTCTGAGATAACCAAAATAATTCACTGAGGACATGGTCGTATTTAAACCAGACCCTGATCTTTCAGGGATGTTGGTGCCACATTACCTCTACCACATAGGAGCTCCTCCAAAAAGAAACAGGAAACACCTGCTCCTTCATTAATTAATTAAATCTCACTTCAGAAGGAGGAGCTTAGAGAGGATGTCCTGCCCATTTTCCCCACTTTTGCTGATGTAGCAGTGGAGAGAGGAGCATCAAAGGTCTGTGTTCAGGGCCCTCTGGGGTAATAGACAACTTTTCAATTCTAGTAATCTGCAGGTATGTTGGTAGCTCCTTACTTTCCATATAATTCAGTGAGCCAGAGAGATATAAGGAATTGCAGACTGAGTCTGTAGGGAAGTGCTTGGGTCATCCAGATTGAAGATGGAAATCCTGTGTTTCAGCTGTGCTCTGAGCACTCTTTGTTTGTTCTGCATTAAGCAATAACTGCATAAATTACTGAAATACTTAGAAGAGTATTGGAGCACAGGCTGCGTGACAGGCAGGAAAAGGAGTTAAAGGTGTGTTTCATTACTGCACGTTAGTGGGACTTAGATGTGAGAAATCCACTGAGCTGCTCACCCCAGTCAAGGGGTAAGTGCTTCTGAGAATATCAAGAAGATTACTCTACCACTTCAAGTATTGAAAGTAATATGTGTCATTGTTTAATTATTTAAAAATCAGTGTTACATGACATTAGGAATTAGATGTTGGAGTTTTGAAGATCTAAAGTCAGAGTAGAGAGGCCCTGTTTTTATGGATTTGTTATTAAGCGTTTCTGAAAAAGCTTATGTATGAGCACCATGGCTTGATGTCTCCATAAGTGGAAACATTAGATATTGTATTTTGTTATAGCTCCATTGGAAACTTTATTTTCCGTGTGAACATCTAATGCTGCATAATGACTGACAGAAACTTCTCTCAGGTGCAAGTGTGATGTCCAGTTCTACTCCAAAGATACCCCAGAAAAATTCTGTGTACTCTTGCTTTTTAGGGTTGTATTTTGTTGCTGTTGGTTTTGTTTTGTTAGTTTGGTCTGGCCTAAATATATGGTACTATGCTGATTCACTGCAGTTTCAGGATTTTCTGGTAATGATTTTTAGTCGGCTTTGTTCAACACTGTAATGTGAACATTGTAAACATTGTTTCTCAATAGTATAGAAATCACCAAATCTGTGATGATATTGATTTAGATATACATGCTGTGGTAAGCAATGTTTTGAATGTAATTGAAGGAATTAAATGACAAAGATGACAGGGTGCTTGTGCCAATGTTAATGGGAGGCAGGAGTAACATTATGTAAAAGGTTATTTTTCTTGAACACTGCAGAGTTGTTCCTTTTCATTTCCTGGAAAAAACAGGGAAGCACTCATTCAAGTTCCAATTCACTTTGCTTAGACTACCATAGACAGAATTTATAAGGAGAATACTTCACTAACACAGGGGCATGAGATGTTAGATGGAGAAGAGTACTGGTTAGAAAGAATTACATTTTCAAAAGTTTTCCTTCTGCTTTGGAGAAAATGAATATCATTAGGAGTGTAAGGGAAAGAAGAACAGTTAAAAAAAAAAAAATAGCAGTAAGGAATTGAGAATATCTGTTGATTCAGGAGTACCCACTTGCACCATTGCAGAAGATGGTTCAGTATCTGTTCCAAGTCAGGTGGGTAATGTATTCCAACTCTAAAATAATTCGTATTTTGAATTTAGAACCTCTCCTCGCAGGCCTTCTTCTGAAAAGTATGATGGAAAAGTATTTAAATTTCTTTCCTCTAATACAGAAAACTTTTCTTGAAGTATTTCTCATCAGACCCACTGGGCTGACATTATGGGAACACTTAAAAAATAACATAAGCTGAGCAGCAGAGAGTGATACTTACCTTGTTTTCCTGAAGGCATTCAAACCTGGGCCCTCAATATCTGAATTACTCTTATAACTCTGTACAGCATGTCTCCAGCCCCAGTAGCTTTTCTCCTCCAGTCCATTGTTATATCAAAAATCCTTTTCCTCTGGGAATAATATATATTTAAACACTATTATATCTCTTTAGCCCAGCTCAAGAGGTAATTTGTTCAGTGTATTGATGTGAAATTTTGCAGAACTAGTATCTCTGTAAATCTTACCACTCAGGCGTGCTGTTGGGCATTTACCATGGGGTGTTCCACTCACCTCAAGCAAGAAAATGATTTGTCATCATAATGAGAAGTGTAAGAAAGTTCTATTGGGCTGAGAACTCAGCTGGAATTGAAGTTTTCAAAATGGTTATTTATGCTTTTCTGGAATGAGAAAAGAAAGCAAAAACACTTAAAGAAACAGATAGTTATTTTAAAATTTAATTTTTAATTAAAAAAATTACATAGATGTGTGGAGATGAAGGCTGAATGAAACACAAATTCTAAACCAAAAGCAAATATATATTTACTTTGTAAGGCTACATCATCAACTTTGGATGTTGTGCTTGAGTACCTCTAGCCAGTCCTTTTCATATGTCATTAAACTACAGTGATGCATAGACAGACTTTGGGAAAGCCCTTTGAAGAGGAATGGATTTCAATATGTGTTTCTAAAAAGAAAGTAAAGCTCAGTTACTCTGGAGCACAACGTAATAGTAGCATTGCATTGAGACTGATGTGTTCAACAGCCTTCTGGTAACCTCCACCCCACCTGAAATTTCAGAAGCAGCAGTCCGTGTGCTTTGGCACTTTAGTCAAAGTGATGCTGTTTTAAAATAAACAAAGTCTGAGAGCTGAAGGGAACATTCAAGTGTACAGAAGAATTCCCAACAAGTCTGGACAGCGGGACTTCGCTGTGCACATTCAGTTGAGTCATAAGCTGTTCACTGAATCAAATGTATGAGCTCCTGAAAGAGCTGGGGCTGGAAGAGTAGAAACAAACAGCAGTACAAACTCTTCCCAGGTTCTTATTATCTGATCAGTTTTGAAACAGGAGCCAAAGAACCATTATTCACCCCACAGAGAAAATGCAGAAAAGAGGTCTTGAAACTGCCCGCTGTATTTCCATGCCATCAGTCACCCATGGCAAGTGACCATGTACAAAGCATGAAGAATGCAGAAGGCTTTAATATGCACCCAAAGACTGTGATTTGTAAGGCATAGAAAGCACCTCTCTTTTCCAGCTTAGTCATTCCAACTCTGCTGTTGGTGAATTAGAAAAATTCAACAAACTTGTTAATTGCCACTGGAAAACACGGGGAACTAAAATACAAGAATGTGCTTGTTGCAAGGGCCCCCTGTTTAAGAGAATGGAATAAAGTAGTTGGTACAGAGATCAAACAGAGCCTTATCTAATATCAGCTCCTGAGGAG